>JANHFK010002469.1:103003-114022 GCA_036250565.1 Sibynophis collaris | reverse complement strand
ATTGCTTAGCACATTGTAAGCCGCCCTGAGTCTTCGGAGAAGGGCGGCATATAAATCAAATTAAAATAAAAAATAAAATAAAATAAAATAAATAAAATAAACTTGGACAAGAGGACCACAGTCTATGACATGTTTAGAAAATTTTCATGTTCCTTCTTTATCAGGAAAATGGGTGCCATTTTCCCAATGCATAAACAGGAGTTAGGCAAAGATATCAAGGAATTTTCATTTGAATAAATTTAAAGATGAATGGGGTGCTAAATTAAATGCATTCCTTTGTTTTTAATAAATCTGGTAAACAACATCTGTGAAAATATAGCTTCTTGTTGGTAAGGGGCTTTTTAGGAGCATCACACCAGCCTGGAAGCAGCAAGTGAACTTGGTGTAGTCTAAATGCAGCTACACATTGAAGCATTTTTTAAAAGATTAAAATAAATAAAATTAAGTAATGACAAACAAATCATTATCACCTGTTCATTCTCACTCAGAAATATACTCCAGCATATTTCAAGGTAACTTTCAATTGATTTTATAAAGTGAAACTTCTTGTAATTTTGTATTTGTTATTGATTTTTGAATTAATTGTTGAAGGTTTTACTTAAGATTGCTTTTACTATTAGTTTCTAAAGGGTGAACAAAGGGAAGTGAGGGGAGAGAAATATAGAAATCATCAGTATGGTCATCACCATCACATCTAAAATGATTAGTATGCATCTAGTTGAGAATGAAGAAGCAGATAATTTCTATACTTTGTTCGGCAAAAATGAATTAATCACAATGTTATGACTGAATTCTCCAGGAGAGATGTAAGTGTTTCATGACAAGCGAAAGAGACCATTTAAGAATTAAAAAACCTTTTTCCTCAACACTGAAAACATATGAGTATGTAAAACTGCTGCAATATTTCTTTTTAACTTCTTTAACCTCATGTATGTTTCTAGTTAAAGCTAAATTCCATTTAAATATTATGGACTATGCCTAATGTCTGTGAAATAGTACATTTGGCTAATAAGTGACAGGATAAAGGAAAAATAATCCTGAAAAAATTGCTAGGAAAATTTGGAATAGGAAAAAACGTAAACATTATGTCTGTTTAAGTACCCAGGTATTCTTAAAAGGTGTTTGAAAAGGTGAAACAAATGAAAGCATCAGTTGTATTCTTGTATCTTGGAAAACTAGTACTTTAGCCCTTTTCCCACAAGAGGGCATTCATAAATTAAAGAAGATGGACAAATCTTTAAGATCACCAATATGCTGCTTAACTGCTACTTAATATCATGCTTTTTTACAAATGGAAATCTGAGAGATTTTATAATTGCAGCACATACCAATTTTATATTAACATGCAAGAAAAACAGGATGAAGCAAGAAAGATGAATTATGAGTCAAGCAGTTCTTTGAAAAATAATGGGAATGAGATCAATGATCTTTAGCTGAAATAAGTGTCAGACTTCTTTTGATTTATTACACCAAAATAAGTACAATATTTCACCTAACCTCTCAGTCTTTTTACTGTTTCTATAGAAAACTGCCTAGTAACCATGCTTTTAAATAGATTTGAATAAATGCAAACAAGAAAGCTAAAGTTGTATATGATTTCTCAACTTGGAAACTATTTTGTCCCTATTTCTAATTCTTTGGGATTTTTTTCTTCCATAGGTTGAATATCTATACACTAGGCAACATTTTATTTTTAAGCTGTTTCGGTTGATACTCTTGAATATTTACATCTTAAATATTATTAAAGGGTATTTGAAGGCTAAAGCAATTATTTTAGAGGAAGTTCTGCCATTTCATTTTATGTAGTGTTCTGTTATGTTCTGTACATCTTTCTTTTTTAAAAAGTTTTTTTAAAAAAGCATTTTGCTGCAAGTTAACTGAATTATTAGTTCTTAGTCCAGGGGTCTCCAACCTGTGGGCCAGTGGTGAAATGCCCCTTGTTCTATCCGGCTTGACGAACTGGTAGTGCTGGTGGTGGGAGGCTCCACCCACCTGCCGGGATGTCGTTACGTCCTGTTTTTTAATCATCTGCACATGCGCAGAAGAGGCGCATATACGCGTAGCGTACAGGCACTCCCGCACGGAAGTACACCTGAACCGGTAGTGAAGGTAAGCAGATTTCACCCCTGCTGTGGGCCCTAGCCCACTACTGGGCCACAGCCTATGAGGGCTCACAGCCACACTTGCATGAGAGTCACAGGCACTCAGGGTCCCACAAACAAAAAGAATAAACAGCTTCATATCATCAGCTTATTTGAATATTTGGTTCTTATTATTATTGCAGACTGGCTTATTAGACAAAGGCAATCAAATCAGTTGACCACAGCAAAATGCATAACATGTTCAAGCTAGAAACAGACCTTTATCTGCAGTTTCTAAACATGGAACTAAAGACATTATAGTCCAAAATACCTGGAGGGCATTATTTCACCTGTCTTTACCTTATAGAATTCAGTGGGAAATTTCTCAATAATAAATTTTACAATATGATTAATAAAACCTGACTGTAGAATGACCTGTCCTCTAAATTGCTTTAGAGCAAGATAAGTTCACAATAAAAGGGGCTGAAAAACATTCTGGCTCTAGAGACTTGTATTTTCAGGTCTCTTGAATGAGAACAATAATCAAATAATTTTTCATTTTGGTTAGCAAAGAAGGATAATTTGTCCTAGAGCAGGAGCTGGCAATGGTCATCAGGATTTCAGCATTCAACTTGGCAGGCATTGTTCATTTCATTTCATTTCAATTTATTTATTTATTTAGCCATCCAACTCATACACAGATGAGTTCAGGTGAACTAGGAAGGGTTAAAGGAAGCAAATAGATTGAATTAATTGAGTTTGAGTTTTATTAATCTAACATGCATATAGTTTAAAAACATATACCATATTTGAGATGGATTTTTTTCTTAGCCAAATTTATTACTGGCTAATTTCTGTTGACTCCAGGATTTAATTTTAGGAAAATTAAAATAAATTATTCATCAAGTGCATGGCTCAGTTTATTAAACAATAATAAGATGTAAAGTAAATAAAGAAGTAAGTGAAACCGGAACAATGGGACAAATAAAAAGTTCTGATAAAAGCAGTATTAACTGATTAAGGCTCTTAAAACAATTCATCAGATTATGCTATATTTATGAGTTAAAGATCTATCTAATTTTTTTAAAAAATCCCCAGCTGATAGATCTTCAGATAGCAAAGTGGCCAGGGTTTCATTGTCAAGAATTTCCAGAGAGTAGGGACAATAATTAAAAAGGCCTTTTCTTAGTTCCTGCCAAATGCTTGAATAGTAGTGGGATAGAAATAAGAAATATTTAGACAAAAGCTTATGGAACAATGTGATTTTTTTAAACCAACCCATGGTAGATCACAACTAGTACTTTAAATAATGCCTTCTACAGACCATTTCTAATGTTTGTGTGAAAATCCATATATTGTAAAGTTCTGCAACTAACATATTAATTAAGTATATTTGTTTACACCATCATTGTTTCAGAACTTATATAATTGTGGAATGCTGCAAATTTGAAGTTTGAAGTTTTAATCGTAAGTATGAAGATTGCCTGTAGCCATTACTTATTTCATGGGACAATTTTTCTATCATCCAGTATCAGGCAAATGTTATTCTTCCCGTTAATTAAAACAATCACTTTTATAATTTAATTCACGTTGTATCTATTGGTCCTCTTGTAAAAACTATATAATTTAAGAGAGCTATTAGTAATATTATGAGCCATGGTGGTGCAGTGGTTAGAATGCAGTTCTGCAGGCTACTTCTGCTGACTGCCTATTGCCAGCAGTTTGGCAGTTCAAATCTCACCGACTCAGCTTTCCATCCTTCCAAGGTCAGTAAAATGAGGACCTAGATTGTTGGGGACAATATGCCGGCTATGTAAACTGCTTAGAGAGGGCTGTAAACCACTGTGAAGTAGTAGATAAGTGTAAGTGCTATTGCTACTGCTGTTAATAATAGAACCATATCTATCTTTTCAAAAATATTGAAAGATCCTTGAGTTATTTATATCATTTATGAAAGATCTTTTAAATGTGATTATCTTTGTTAGAGATAGTTGAAGTGCAGGACTTGATTTGCAGCAGTGTTAACTCTTAATGAAGATCGATTTAAAATCTGTTCAAATCAAATAAAAAGCTTATTCAAAATGCTATAATTTCCTATAATAATAATACGATATTTCTTCAGAATCACACTTTTAAAAGATTGCCAATCCTGCATTCATATGGCATACTTGGTGTGAAGCAGTATGTGTGTTTCTAACTCCTAAATATGAGATCTAAGTGACATAGATTTTAAAAATATATTCGTTAAAGCAAACATATTTTCCTCTTTGGATCATGTAGTAGCTGCATGGAATGTACTGTATGACTTTCGAAAAGTCATAGCTGCTTTAAGGAGCTGAAAATAATTGTTATGTTCACAGCACATTTTGAACTTTGAATACAAAATAGTGCACAGCACTAATATTGAAACAAAAGCTATATAAATATTGCTAAGTAAATGATAAGGAGACTAGATTTTTTTCCCAAAGAACAAATAATGATGATTGCTATATAATATAGGTTTTTATGGATTGGTTTGTTCATGGAGCAGAATCTGATTTATAGTTTGGAAGCCATGGCCAATTGAACAAATCTCTGTTTTGAAATAGATGTTGACATTACAACAGTCTTTCCCCCCCACTATTACCTACATTTAAATAAGTGAATGCCAACATGAAGTTTTCATTTAGCTGAATATAGAAATACTTCTTAAAACTGAAAAGAATAAAGCAAATATATTCTCTCCCTCCTACACATGCCTGTATTGACTTTACTCTCTTTGTTTCAGTAACTGTAAATACTATTTTTTTCTAAACTGGCTTGACCAGAAACTAATTTTTAACTTTGCATTTAATTTGAATGGAATTTTGTTTATCAAGTTGCCAGTGTGTTTCAGTTAAACTGAGAAATGTGAAAATCCCATTTTGTCCCTTATTGATCAGGATAATTCATTTTTTTTATTACCTGAGACCCAGGAAGCAGAGCACAAATATTACAAAAATGTACTCTTTTATGAAAGGAAACAAAAGAATCATGGCTTTTTGTCTCTTTAAACTAAATCTTAAGCCTTTTTTCCATGTATCATGGAATAATTTCAGATTCATTTCTTTGAAGGTTTGTAGCAATTATTTACTGTTTTCAAGTCTTGAGTATGAGATTCTAGAGGCTGTGGAATAACAATTCACATTTTTTGTATTCATCCTTTCTATACCTTTTTTTTTTCCTTTTGGTCCAATAGGCTTCTTTTCTAGTTGCTCACCAATAAGGAATTTTCTTAATACGACAGTAACACACTTGTATATTAAAAAATTGGAAATGAATCTTGTCTGGATAGTATGGACTTTGTCTCTTGATGACAAATAGCTGAACCTTTGATTTCGATTCTAGCAGTCAAGTTCTACTAAAGCTATTTTCAGTTATTTTCGAGGAAATACATATGGAAAAGGGATGCCTGAATCAGCATTCATGGTCATCAATCATCCCCCCCCTAAAATAGAGAAAGCTGGAGTACTGGTATGCCTGCTGGAAAAGGGCAGGAATGGAAGGAAATGACAGGTAGGAGATCGATGTTTTAAAATTGTTTTTTAGTAGACTCCTTTGTAGTCATTCGGTGCATGGTTACAGTTCTTTGGAGTAATGTTCATCATAGTCATAATAATAGTCTTCTCTAATGGTAGTTTCATAATAACAGTGAGATTAATCTTTCTCTTGAGATCTTTGAGATTCTAATTCCTGTTTCTCTTATTTAACCATCGATAGAACAGATCCCATACCACAAAATATTCAGTGTCTTCCTTTTCTTTAGTTTCAAATGTTAGTTTATTCATTTCTGCACATTCTAAAAAAATTGTTATTATCTTTTCTTCTGTGGGGATCTCCTCACCCTTCCAATGTTGTGCGAACACAATTCTGGCCACTGTTAACACATGTACTATTAACTATGTGTTTCTTTTACTACTAAGGCCTATTTCCATCTGGCACACAGAGTACAGTGTTAGTCATCAGCTGACACACCCTGTTGCCTTCTTGCCTTCTCTTTGAATCACTCTACAGCTTAGCTTGTTTGTAAAGATACATCTGTTTCTTACTAATTGTCATTGTCAAGAACAATAGGGATTCACTGGTATTTGAGACCATTGCTATAATTGCAGAACAGACCAAATTCAATAACTAGGAAGTCAGTTATACAATTATAAAACCCAAAGTGGGTAATGGGAAAGAAGTAGTTAACTGAGCTAAACTAATATATAGTACTGTATATATTATATATTGTATATACTATTTTGTATTTATTTTTTTGTATATTATATATATACTTACTGTATAGTACTTGAGTGATATTCAATAGTCCTCCCTGAAGGGAGAGAATTTCCTGCTGATTACTAGATTAATCCAATCCAGTCTTTCCTAGATATATTGGACTACAATTCCATAAACTCTAAACATTTTGGTTTATTTCACAGCGTATGACCTAATAAAGAAGAGCTTCTTGTTTTATCATATGTTTAGAGTGCTCACTGACAGTAAATTGGATAGTAACATGAGTCATCAAGTACAAATCAGTATCAATCTGCTCTTTCCGCAGAAATAATAGTATAGCTAGGACTTTCAGTTGCACCCAGTTAAATCAATTTGTTGTATTTATCATACAGCAAAACATTGTGCCAAGCTCAATATAAACCAGGAAAAAAAATACTGGAAAAGGGTTGATTATGTAGATCTAGTCAGTGGCAGAGCCATGATTCACAATAGGATCCATATGTCAGTCTTGTGCATTTAAAAGTCTCTACAATGTATTTTTGTTTTTAACTGCTTCCAGTATAGCAGCACTGTGATGCAGTGACATACAGAACAATAATACGGAACATAAAATTATTGTGAAAGCAACAATACAATTTTTAATCAGATGAAATCACTTTTGTTTGTGTCATTATCTTAATAAAATCTATTTTTAATATAAATTTCAAAAGATTTCTATTTGCATAAGTTGCTGGAAAGCTTGCTAAATCTTGTTTTTAATCACTTGATTTGTTGTATTGGCAAAACAGAAAATTGTGGGATAGTTTGGCCAGCCAAATGGCAACAGCCAATTGAGAAGGCAAAAACACTACCTTTTAGAATTTAGACTCATAGAAATCCATTTATTCTTGTGAGATTACGTTACGCCATTAAGATTACATAATCCTACTGTAGAATGAATGAGAATTAATTTCTGCTGCACAATAATAGGAATTGTGAAATTATGCTATGTTAATTTGCAAAATCATACTGATTTTTAAACACTTGCCATAGAAGTAAATTCTGTTTATTTTTATATTGATTAAGATCTCACCCTAAGCAAAGAAGGGCAGTATATTTTTTGATGACATAGGTATAGAATAACACTGTGCATGAAAAAAATTACATTGATTTTTTTCTAACTTCTTTTATACCAGCAAAATCAAAGCCTGGTTATTTTGAGTTTCTTTCTCACACTTGCTTCAACCTCTAGACCAGGGGTCCCCAAACCCTGGTCCATAGACTGGCACTGGTCCGCGGCGTGCCATCAACCGGTCCACACAGACAAGTGAAGCCCATCCACAGGATGCAGGCAGCATGCAAAACCATTCCCTCTGGTCCACAGAAAAGGCTTTCTCCAACTGGTCCCTGGTGCCCATAAGGTTCGGGGGGGGGGGAACACTGCTCTAGACAATGTAATTGGTTCTCCAATTCCTCCTTAAGACTTCTTCCATACCAAGGTCATCTATTAAGTTTTTTACACTTTGGAAACTGAATATCTCAGAAAGAAAATACTTACAATGTGAGCTTTTATCTTGGCACTGTATTGTTCATTGGTCCTAGATAAATGGATATAGGACTATAGCTTTTTAAGTGAAGATAAAGATGGACTGGAGTCATTGTAATTATTATATGGATTAGTGCTTAGAAGGCAAAATCAATTATTTTAGGAGAGATCTGGGTTCAAGTCCATATTCAGTTCTTGGACTAGTCAATATGGCCTAATCTAAAATACTTTACAGTGAAATAGGATGATGGTAGAAAAGAATATAGTTTTATATGACACTTGTAGAATAAAAATTGAAGCAATATATGTAAAGTCCTCCATTTAATGTAGTTAAATCTGGTGCATGTTTGATTCTGTACAGTACCTATTGTCCCAATAAATACAAGTTATTTCTATATCCTTTTTGTGCAGTAAGAAAAAAATGTTTGCTTATAATGTGTTTAATGTTAAAATCTGTAAAATCCAACCACGGAACTGTTTGTGTTTTCTTCCATGAGCTTGGCAATAAGGAACCCCTGCTTTAATACTTAAATAAAACTCAAACTATTATTGATTTCTTTGATCTTATATTGGACCAGATGCTAGGCACTCCTTTTAATCTATTGACCAATCATGTTCTGTTGAGAATGCAGGAAGGTTTAGATATCAGTTTTAAGTTATTTATCTGTGGGATTAATCCTAGAATGCAACTGTTTTCTGGGTTTTTCATCACACACAAGTCGCTTTTGCCCTACAAAAAACCCAGCTGGTTATCAGAGGCTGCCGTCAATGCAGATATAACATGCCAAAAACAGAGGAACACTTTGCACCGGTCTATTTTAAGAGGCTACTGAAAACTGGGTTGAAGTTCACTCCTGGCCCACAAACAGCTTGATAGTGCAGGGAGAAAATGGAAAGTCCCAATGCTGAACTCGGCACAATCAGAAAGTACTCCCAAAACATATTAATTTTTAAGTAAACTAAAAGCCATGCTCCAGTGGCACAAGCATAAAACAGCGTTAGTAAGATAGATAATAGATAACATAAGGACTTGCTGACACTGGTTTTTGTCTTTATTGAAAGGTGACTGCTGTAGTACAGTCATTCATTGAAGGGAATGGACTTTTGAAGCACATCTATTAGGGGAATGGGCAATTACAGAGAGGGAGTATCAGCTGCCATAAAGAATGGGGACTGAGCATTGCATGCTTTGTCTCCTAATAGCAGCCCCATCACTTGAATGCTACTAATTGCTGTAGGAGGCAATGGCTTGGATGCTGACAATTGCTTGGTTAATGGAAGGCTTCTTGTAAAAAGGACTTTGATCTAGCAGAGGCTTTTGCTGGGGAAAGACAGAGGTGACATTTTGTGCTTCCCCTCATATTTTATCTCTAAACTCTCACTTTTGGTAGTGTTTATAGGAAACTTGATACTGTACTGCATTTTTGGAAGGATGTAAGAAATTATATTGCCTCACCTGCTGATGATCTTTCAGAAAACAGATGACCTAAAAAGCATGATCAAAGACAGTTGAATATCTCTCCTAGATTTTCCTTATGGTACCTTTTATACTCTGGAATATACAATTAAGGAATGTTTTAGGCCCACAGAGATGAACTTTGTCTTTCTCACTGTTAAGTCTATATTCCAAGCATATCAGAAGAGTTTCCATCAATATATTTCCATACAGCTTCTACATAGGATGGAACATGAATTGGGCATGCATTCAAGACAAATATTCCCTACATGCAAAAATGAAAAAGTATACAAAGCACTGTCTGAATATAGTGGCCCCAAAGTAAGCTCCTGTCAATTTGGACCTTGAAAGCAGAGAATGTGGATACTTCTTAAGGTCCTTCGATACTTTTGCGTATTTATTTTGACAACCATCTCCAGACTGTAGTGGCCATCTCAATGAATGCTGCTTTGTGAGACCAGATAAAGTAAAGGAAAATTCTGAATTCCATCATCTTAACTAGCATTAAATTTGAATGTTACAGGAGTCAGAAATAATATACTCTTCATGGTAAGGATAGGAATTAAAAATAAGTGTAGAATTGTTCTTGGATTCTTGAAAAAAATGGTTCCATAAACTTTTCATTCTCTCTTTCATCTTGTTGGAGATAACCTTTCCTAAGTATAGCAGGTCAATAGCATTTGTGCTGTTAATGTACCACCATGAGGTGAGTCAGGTATTGGGGAATGGGTGACCTGGCTGTGTGGGGCCTAAGGTAAGCTGGTGTAGGGCACACGGGGCAGCTCCATCCTCCTGCCTCATGGTGATGGCACTGGCACACTGTGCAACCTCCTACCCCACCACAAGCAAGCAGAAGAAGTGGGCCTCTCATACATGGGGAAAAACAAAGACACCCCCTGAAATTAAGCCCTAGTGCTTGTTTTGGGCCCCAAATGGTAAAATCTCCAGGAAAGTCAGAAAATAGAAGGTGGAACTGAGGGGAGAATAGCTCAATATTTGAGGGCTATAAATTTCCAGCTTTTCTTTTTCATTTGTTTTCAGGTACAGTTTTAGCAAACTTCTGATTCAGGCGTTCACTGGGGAATACCAAATAATTTGGAAAATTCTGGATGGACAAATCTGGTCACACTCTAGAATTGTGTTCTTAGAACAAAGGTATCTGGTTTATATTTGATCTTGTTACTACATTTCTCAGAATTACTCAGAAAGGACTGTCATCCTTTCCTCACCAAGTACTGTTTAATTTGGCCCTAGTATCATTTAGGTAGTAGAGTATTCAGTAGTGCTATTGATTTACATAATACATTAGATTCTACTTAACCTGTGCAGCATTTTGATGTTTAGGAGGTAAAATCTGGAGTGGGCTGCCAATAAAGGGCTCATCAGTCACATATGGTAGGAAAGGGGGACAAATAAAACATTTGCTTGGTAATCTGGAAAAAAAAGAGGATCCTGTTTCTCTCACTTTCTCTTTCCTGCTGTTTGTGGGAAATTAAAGTGACAAATGCCACAAGGTAAAAATGTGTGAGTCCAGCTTTTCCCAAGTCTTCCCCTGGCATTCTTCTATCTGACTTCTGTTGTATGAGATTAAGTTGGACCCCTGCAGTTTCTGCCTTCATTCCCAACGGCAAGACAAAGCAATTATGAGCAAATCCTTCTTCCCTCTTGGAGTGTAAAATGTTATCAAACTATTTATTTTAAGTACTATTTAGCTGTTT
>JANHFK010002469.1:61407-74593 GCA_036250565.1 Sibynophis collaris | reverse complement strand
AGCGTGGCTTCAGCCCAGTCTACCCAGTGCAAAGAGGAAAAATGCAGGCAATTTGGGGAATGGCATCAAGCTGGCCATGCCCACCCAGTTGGCTATGCCCACCCAGTCAGCCACACCCAGTGAGTAGCATCAAGCTGGCCATGCCTATCCAGTTGGCCATGTCCACCCAGTTGGTCATCCCCCCCTCCCCTGAGGTCAGCCACAGCACTGATGCAGATCTCAATGAAATTGAGTTTGACACCTCCGCAGTAAGATGTTTGTCAACTAGCTAAATGTAGTTGATCTTCGAACAGCTTGTCATTGATGAATATCTGATCTATGGACCAACAAATGCTGTAGGGTTTCCTGCCTAAACAGGGGTTGGATTAGAAGACTTCCAAGATTCCTTCCAATTCCCTGTTCTGTTCTGTTCTATTCTATTCTGAATGTGCCTTTCTTAACCTCTTTCTTCCATTTTTTAATTATAGAAGTGATAAAAGGTTAAAAGTGAAAGCTAAAGCAGATATCTGCCTGCATTAGAATTTGTTGCCTTTGAGGCTTCCTCATTAACAGTTCATTGAAGATATGTTTTGCTTTGCACCAGCTTCAGTCATTTCTGCTATTTCATCAGTGCAGAAGGTGCAGGATCTGCTCTCAGTACTGGTAGCCAGAAATTCATAGTTCTTACAGGAATCTTGGCAAAACATTGAAGTATGGTTCTTATATAAATCAAATGGAAAAAAAATCCAGTAAGGCAACTTTCTTCTGGAGGGCATTAAGATTCATGTAGTAAAGCAAAGAGCTCTTTGGGAATAATGAAACAAATTAAAATCAGTCCAAATCCAATGACAGATGCTGTCCAGAAGCAAAGTAACAAATATTTTTAATTGAGATTCAGCTAGCAAACATACAAACTATCATTTGCAGAGAAAATTGGGAGACAGCTGGAAGTGCCTACAGAAACATTTGCTTGGAAAAATTGAATTATGTCAGTTTGATAAACATGCTTCAGCCCAGTAGTTTTTAATTTGTAAATAAACTTTAAAATTATTGAAGCAGATTTCATAGAAATTTCTTTAAAACTCAGTAAGTCCTGCTCCTCAAAATCAAGAAATGTCTTGAAAGCCTTAGGATGAATAGAAGAGGGATATTAATGGCAAATTTCCTCTTCCAATGTTAGGGTTTTACCCAGCGGTAAAATCTATGTACCTTTGCTACCGGTTCGGGCATGTTCCCGTGTGTGCTCAGATGGTTAAAAAACAGGATGTAATGATATCCCGGTGGATGGGCAGAGCCTCCCGCTGCCATTGCTACTGGTTCGGTGAGCTGGATAGGACCGGCGGGATTTCACCACTGGTCTTACCTCAAATCTAAGAATGCTTTGCTCTACAAACAGTAACCGAAACATAAGACCACATAGTTTAAGATGTGTCCCATAATGCTTATGTTCACTGGCAAGGTAAGTTTTTGCCAAGGCAAAATTGCCCCCACTCCCTTCTGTCCATTCTTGCATGGATATAAGAAAATGTAATTGACACAGGCTTAGACACTTTGAAGAGTACAGAAGTACATCAGCAGAGGGCTCAGAAAGATAACTCTGACATATTTTTGTATTTCTAGGCAATAATGTTACTCAAATGAATGATCAAACTCAGTGAAGAAAGTTCACAGGTACTGTAGGTATAATACTTACAACCTATTCTAAAATCGGTTAAAATCTGTTTTCACTACAATGATGTGTTTTGGAGGCTAGATGCTCAAGTATTTCTGTGCATAGCTTCTATTATTTCCTCCCCAAAGTGCTGACTTTACTTAAAAGACATTCTCGGTGTTATTACTTGAGACTATATCTACATAAAGATATTCTCGGTGTTATTACTTGAGACTATATCTTTAGAATTTTTGAACAATGACATGTTAAAATACATTGCACAATGGAGTATGTTTTTAGCTCCAAATAGTATGTCCTCCTGTTGACAGTATGTCTAAGAAGGATTCTTAAACCTGGACAGATTGTAAATGTGTGACAAATGAAAATGATTTATGACTGTAGTTGTGAGAATAGTTGCTTTCATAAAATTGCAAATTGAACCTCTGGTGCAGCAGACTGAATGCTAGATTCTTTTAAAAATAATCTTAGCACACATATGTTGAAACGAAGGCTGTAATATTTTAAAAGTCGTCTGATAAAACAATAACTATACTACGAAGAAACTTGATATTAGTTCCATCAGGACAAAAAAAAATAGATTTGATTTTCCCCACCTCCCCAAGAAAGTACCTATTCTGTACAAACATACCATATGATTAACAATTTGTGATAAAAGAGCAGCTATTGAAAAGTAAGTTCAAGATTTATTAGAGATAATAAAATCCATTCTCTGGTTCTAAGCCTGCTTCTATACTACTAGTTATTAATATATCATTAAAGAAAAAAATATTAAATAATGAGAAAAACATTACTAATTATTCCCAAGATTATAATTATATTTACAATCTTAATGTAAGAATGTTTTATTGATTAAAAAAATGTATTTATTTTTAATGAGAAAATGCTTGGAAAATGATGGTAATATATGTTACAAAAGCTATAGGGGAAGGAAAGAAAACAGCCTTTTCATTCTGGTCTGTGGTTGAGGGTGATGATTCTGTGATCTTATTTGTATAGGGTAAAGACTGTGCAAGGTGCATTTATCAACTTCCTGCAATGGGGTTCCCATCTTCGTTTTTTCTTTAATGTATATTTCCACATACAGCAGTTAGTCTATGATGCCCTCCCCCAAACCCCCAGGAATCTGGTAGCACATTTTCAAAATAAAAATAATTATTAAAATGCATGAGTTTATACTTTTTAAAATACATGTTCAGCTGTAATGCAAAGGATACTGTTTTCGAGTGAGCATGCATGAATTAATTCTCTTTATGAAATGAATGGGGATGCAGTCTGGGGCAAAGAGATGCACTCCTTACATCCTTCAAGCAGGGATAAATATTCCTCCCTTCAACCATGCAGGCTTTTGTTTTAGATCCAACTCGTTTCAATATCTTCCATGATTTAATTCACTTGCTGCAGTGTAGTCACTAGATACTACCAAAGATTCCTTGAAGTTGTATTGAAAACAAATTTATGAATTGTATCATTCTCCCGTTGTTTGGAGGACTGAGATATATTACTTGTGTTTAGGTATTGTAGAGTGAGAAATATTGCACATGTCAAGCTTGATCAGTCATACTACATTATGCCTGCCTTAACTGTCATAGCAGTAATGTCACAAGTTATCATGTCCCTACAGTAATTTACAGTAGCTCAGAGCTTTGTATGGTTTGATTAGCTGCTCACTGTGGAGTTGGTAGCCACTTCCTCTGGCTTTAACCTGAACCAGGGTTTTTCTGAAGATAAAGTGAACTTGATGTGAATTTACCTTCCACTCTGAAAGTCATTCACACAGCTTAGAAAAGTGTATTGTAATAAATATACTTTTCTGAACAGGAAATATGTGCAGATACATAATTTTAGTTCCCTAAGAAGAGGAGGAGGAGGAGGAGGTAAGCACAAGGAGAAGAAAAAAAATAAAAATAATTCAAGAGAAAACTGGAGCACAACAATTACACTGAAATTTTAAAAATGGTGAAAAAAAACAAATGTTTAAGAATAATTCTATTTTAAGCAACTTCTGGAAAGATAACATGTTAAAACTCTTTTGCAAACCATGCCGCAAAAGAATATGATGTTTATTTACTTGAATTTAAATAAGGAAAAGATAATAGAAACTGATTATAAAATAACATTTCTAACATTAAGAATTGGAAAAAAAGATGTATTGATAATGATTTTAACTAATGCTGTTGAGATATTTTTACATGAAATGGTGTAGTTGCAACTTTCTTTCAGAAAACATTCAACCACTGACAAATGACCCAAGAGGATCAGATTAATCTTGTTTTGTAAGTTATCTAAAATATCCACAATGCTTTTTTCACTAGGCCAGGAATGCAGAATGAGATTGTATTAGCCATAGATTTTATATTTGTTTTAAATTTAGGTGTACTATTTTGCTATTTCTGAAAGTTAGATAAATTAGCCATAATAATTTTAAAGTAGCGGTGAAGAAGTCAGTTGAATATTTTAGAAATGGCACTTAAGAAAAAAAGCCTAAAATGTTATTGTAAGCAAACGGATAGAACTAATTTTCAGAGTATGGTATTGTGATAGTCACAGAATGAAAAAGGAAATATTCCTCCATAATAACATTTTCCCGCTTCTGATATAAGGAATGATGTAATATCTAATAGTGGATCCTGAAAAGCAGGGCCAATAACAACCATATTTTGCTGCCTTACATCGGTATAAGATTCTCATGTAGCTTCTGAGATGGGAACAAAGTATACTTTCTATAATTATGCTGCACATTACATGGAAAGTTAGAGCATAATGAAAAGATTCTGATATATGAGTCACTTCAGTAAACAGCTGTCAATTTATTTCTGAAAAGCAGAATATGAGGTCCTGCTAAATCTTGAAATGTTCCTTTGTATAGAGTTATCTGTTGAAATCAATGTACAATGATTCTGTCTTGGATGAAGGTGTTTTGTGCAGCAAGTAGCTGAATATTTTTTTTTCTATTATCAACATAAATAACCAGGTAGTTATTGAGCAGTGTTAGGAAGGATTTTGTGCTCCTGTGTGGATTATTTTAGACTAAATTGCGTTTATAATCACGGAAACATCTATAATCTGCCCCAGTGATTGCTTTCTATTTTTAAGCCACTGTGGTCAAAGAAAAAGCTAGAAAGTGAACTCACTGGAATGGCGGGACTAAAGCAGTCATTCTTTTGGAATGTTCTTTGTCCTCATAATCAGGGATCAGTGGAAAAAGTCAGGTTGCCATGTGAAGAAAAACTGGGGAGTCAAGTTGGCATGTGAGGAAAAACACACGGGAACCAGCAACTATGGCAGGACGCTTCCTTGCAGCTTTCCTTCAAATCCAGAAAAGCCTGTAGCCTATGTCATGGCTCTGTTTTCTTATTAACATGCATGAGATTCAAGCCATGTAAAAACTGCAAATTCAGTTAGACCTGCAACAGTTGCTTTAATAGGCCTCTGTGAGACTGCTTAGATTTGCTTTGATTCACAGCTTTGGAGGAGCCTGCAGAAGAGTCTGTCAAGGACTGCACAGCAGAGCAAAGGAAAATAAAGTCATTTCTCCCCACTTTTCAAAGCAAGAAACAGGTTCATAAAACAGGTTCAGAACATGCTTTGCTTAAACATTCCTTGAAGAGAAGTTCTTTCTCAAAGATTTGCATATCTCTACCTATTAATGTCAAATTTGAATCAACTAAAACTATTAATCCAAAACATGCATGCATAAGTAAGGGGTCTCCTGAGAAAGAGAGAATCAAATGTTCCTATCCAGATTCTTGTCTCTATTTCATTAAAAAAAAAATCCACATTGTTTTATACAATATGCCCAAAAGCAAAGTATGTATTGTGGCAAATAGGATAAAGAGGAATTTTCATAATATTTGCTTTGCCTTAAAAGTTCATGCTGAATTTTCTTATGTCTGTTTCCCATTGTGAAGTATGCTAATTTTAATTGCCAACGTCTAACATGCATGATGGTCCACTCTTCTATGAGACTGATTAGCTAGTGCACAAAGATTTCTCAAGAAAATTGTTTTTTCTCACTGAGCTTCCCTAAAGCTACACCCTTTACAGCTCCTAATTTGCATGGTAATAACTTGCAGAGAAGAAAAAGCACAAAGGCCATGCTATGCAGTCCCAATTGCAAAAGCTAATTGAATAAACTCATTATACTGGCATTTAGTTAGATCTTCTTCGCAGATATATTATATGATTTTGGTATTGTACCCTACAGTATAAGAAGAAGCATGTCCCCAAACAAAGCTGCTAATAGTTTTCTCCAAGCAAGCTAGTAGAAGGATAGATCTGCTTGGTATGGAGAAAGGAATGCCTTGTGTCTCTTTCCATTGTTCTATATAAATGACCCACCTGCTGCTGCTTACTATGTTGGCAAGATAAAAGGAGGGATTTCAGTCCTTGTAGTACAAAGAGGAACAACAGGGACCTCCCATACTTAAACAGGCAGGAGGGGTAGATGGCATTAACCTAGACAGTTACAAGGCAGAATAGACAAAGTTTATGCTACTAACTTGTAAAAATCAGCCAATAAACCCCCCACTTCACAGGCAACATCACTTTATTTACTTGTACTTAGTACTTGAAACAACAATCTTTATCTATTAAATTCTGCTGCTAAGATGTTTATTATTGCTGATGTTGTTAGGTTCAGCAGAGGACAGAATAAGGTGTAACAACAGATGACTAGCTCATCATATGGAACTGTAAAGCGATGCTTTGATGTCTGAAATGAATATAAATAGTCTGTATTATAGGTTCCATGATTGACTCTACAGTTTTCCATCTTTGCTGCTTCTTAATCAACTTAGCTTTAGTGGAGAGAGATGATAGCTTTAGCTGTTTCTGCAATTACTGTTGCAGAATTATAGTACTTTCTCATTTTCTGAACTCAAACATATTAAGTAACCTGACATGTTGTGCCCATATGGTTATTTATTCAATTTTATTAATCGCCAAAGTCTGATACATTCAAATGTGAAGAAAAATGAAATGCAATAAGGTAACTGCAAACCTTTTCAATCAATAAACATCGGATTTTGATAACTGAAAATGCAGAGAAAAAACTGAGGTGACAGACAGGTCCTTCAAAGCGAAGGAAAGAAGAAAAAAAAGACATGTCATTCTGACTTCAGAACTAAAGAAGATTCTTGGATGAGAAGCAAAACATTTTCAAGGGCAAAACAAAAAAAAATCTAGTTGCCTTTTGAAAAGCACCTTTGGGACAGCCATGACCTGAGAGTCTTCACAGACATGTCATTCAAGAATTCATCATTGTTTCATAAAATCACGAGTTGATTAGATTGAGATGATTAGATAACAATATTTGTGTGATGATGTCATTCTGAAGGTCATGTAATTTGCAACGGATATTTTGTTTATATCAGGGGGTCCCCAACCCTCAGTCTGTGGATCAGCACTGGTCTGTGGCATACCCAGCAATCAGGCTGTGCAAACAAGCGAAGCCCCATCCGTGGGATACAGGCAGCATGCAAAACTACATCCCCTCCAGGAAAATTTTTCTCCATAGAACCAGTCCCTGATTTGGGGGCCACTGATCTATAACATATAAAGTCCATTTACATGATCTGCTAAATTAAGTTGTCATGGTACTCGTATTTTTTCATATTTATATATATTTTATGTAAATTCATATTTATATATAGGTGTATATATGAGGTATAAAAACATGTACTATAAATCACCCAAAGTAATTTTGATTGTGGCAGGATGGATATATATATATATATATATACGTATATACTTCCATGTTGCCACAAAAAAATTGTAGCATTTTTTAAAAATTATTTTTTGGAATAACTGAACAGGAATTGTCACTGAAGCCTGATGTCATGGACTGAGAGACTTGGCCCAAAGTCATTCAGCCAGATTTCATGCATACGGCAGGACTAGAACTCATAGTCTCCTGGTTTTAAGCCTGGTGCCTTAACCACTAGATCAAACTGATTCTCTGAAATATGATAAATAAATAGGTAATTTAAAATTTATATATGCAGACATTGCCATATGTTAGATTCAATTGCATAGAAATACACAATTAAAATTCTCCTGAGCAATGCTGTAAGGCTGATATAAATCTATTGGTTGATATGCTAAGTTACTTTTTTTTTAAATTTAACACAGTTTGTATAGCATGGATATGACATATTTTGATTGATTCTTGTTTATTTCAAGTTTGAGAATTAAACAAGAAAAAACTATAGATGCTGGTATGCGGAGTATGATGGTAATCCTACAAAATGTCTCTCCAGAAAAAAAAGTGTGTGTGTGTGAGAGAAAATACATTTCTGGAAGAAGAACCTCCTCATTCTTCTAGCTCACTATACCTCTTGTCAAGTTTATTGCTTTGTTCACCTTTCTTTAAGATGCCTATGAATATAGTAAGGAGGAAAGAAATGTGTTTTTTTTCTTAAAGAAAGAAGAAACATTTATTTTCAGATAGAAAAGTAACAACAGGTTTGAGAAAAACAGTTAAAAATGAGTCATGCCGGATAGACATTTTTAGAAACGCTTTTTAATATGAAAACTGCCTATTTTGCACTATGTTACATGATATGGTGGTATGTCAACTGGGGGAAGAGTGTCAAAACATCAAACTTGCAAAGTGGGAAGCCACGAAGCTACAATACTAACACTTATGTTGTTGTTGTTTTTTTTACAATAAATGCTAAATCATAGCCTGACTATATAGAAATCCAGCACTAAAGATTGCATTCTCTGAATTTCATGTTTTCTATCCTGAAGATTCAGGTAAGCGTTGTGCACCCTGCAGCATAGCTGATGGGTTAAGTCAAGCCCCAGACTAAGCAAACCGTCTAAGTCGATGGAAATAAAACACATTAAAAGCCCAAACAAGCAAGACTTTTCTTGCCACGGCTGTTAAGTGACTCACTGCACTTGTTAAATTAGTAACCCAGTCGTTAAGTGAATCTGGCTTCCCCATTGACTTTGCTTGTCAGAAGGTCACGAAAGGTGATCGCATAGACCCAGCAGTGAAATCTACTCACCTTGGCTACCGGTTTGGGCATGCTCCTGCATGCACAGATGGTTAAAAAATGGGACGTAATAATGTCCCGGTGGGTGGGTCGAGCCTTCCTCCCCCAAAGCTACCGGTTCGGTGAGCCGGATAGAACCGGGGGGATTTCACCACTACAAAGACCCCGTCATAAATATGAACCAGTTACCAAGCATCCGAATGTAAGTCACATGACCATGGGATGCTGCGATGGTCATAAGTGTGAAAAATAGCCATAAGTCACTTTTTTCAGTGCTGTTGTTAACTTTGTATGGTCACTACGTAAACTGTTGTAAGTTGAGGACTACCTGTATTAGCAGGAACTTTAACCTTTCTGTCCAGTTACAGAAGAATTCCTTCCAGCTTCACAGCATGGTCTTGCTTTTCCTGCTTCCATTTTCTATGACGAGCAGGCAACTGAATGTTTTCTAATCCCTGGGCAATCAGCACCTTTGAATTTTGCCTCATCATAATAACGAGTTAAAGAAGAGAACAATTTGAAATAATCACAGCCAAAGGTGTTGCTGATAAGGAGAAAACTACTTTCAGTTTATAGATTGGCATGCAGCTTATTTTGAATAAACCAAACCCCTCCTGAAATTACAGGTTCATACTTTGGGATCCTAGTTGTTATTGGACTTACTTATGACAATGGTGGTGAGGAGTGTACAGGTAGTCCTTGACTTACAACCAAACTGAGCCCAACATTTTTGTTGCTAAGTTATGTGAATTTTGCTCCATTCTATGACCTTCCTTGCCATATTTGTTAAGTGAGTTTGGCTTCCCCATTGACTTTGCTTGTCAAAAGGTCCCAAAAGCTGATCCCACGACACTGCAACTGTCATAAATATGAGACAGTTGCCAAGTGTCTGAATTTTGATCACATGACCATGGGGATGTCGCAAGGGTTATAAGTGTGAAAAATGGTCATAGAATCACATTTTGGTTGTAACTTTGAATGATCATTAAACGAACTGTTGTAAGTCAAAGACTATCTGTATATGTATAAATACAGCTAGCATGCCAAGTGAAACCTTCTTGAGCCAAATGGATTTTGTGACGTGTCTTAGTTATATTACTGCAGCACATAGGTGACTTTGGGAAAAAAAAATATCTTGAATATGCATCATGGAATGTGGCAGCCAGCAAGATATAAAGATCTCAGGATACTGAAAGATTAGCACAGGTTGCGAATTGCATTCTGGGCATGTTTATATGCTGGCACCATCTTTTAAAGCTATAAATGATGTAGAGCCAAATTAGGGTTGTACATGAAAGAAAACATGTGTTTTGCTTCCACCATTTGAAGGAGACGCTGAAATCTGGCATCTTTTAACTATGCTGAATTGTCCAAAGTTATCATTAATGCAATAGCAGGCTTTATGCCTAATGCTTTATACCTTTGGGTCATGCTGCTATTTGCTGCCTGATGATTGCTTGAACTACTGCAAAGACATCTTGCTCTATCTGAAAAGTATCTTGCTAACAATTTGCAACATTGTCTGCCAGAGATGGTATATCTGTACAAGCGTTTAAGTTTATTCTTTCCTTGATGACGTTGATGACCATAGGTTATAGAGATTCCAGACTGTGCTCCAATATCATGCTGTCCTTGGACACACAGTGTGCCTACTTTGGTGGTTGTGGGCTATTGTTTACTGTCTACATTATTGTAACTCCATGCCATATATTCATGTTGAACTCTGCCACCAGACCAATGCTACTATTATGAGTCACGGTAGCACAGTGGTTAGAGTGCAGTACTGCAGGTTACTTATGCTGATTGCTGGCTGCCTGCAATTTGGCAGTTCAAATCTCACCAGGCTCAAGGTTGACTCAGCCTTTCATCCTTCCAAGTTGGTAAAATGAGGACCCAGATTGTTGGGGACAATATGCTTACTCTGTAAACCGCTTAGAGAGGGCTGTAAAGCACTGTAAAGCAGTATATAAGTCTAAGTGCTATTGCTATTGCACAGAAAAAGTCTGAGTGCCTGCAGTTTCAACACTGCCTCCTCTTCTATAGAATGTCCTTAGCTTTAGTCACCACTGTAGAGCATCACTGCCACTCAGATGGAATAGGTTTGATTTCAAAGCAAGACTCCTGGCAACAGTGATTCCTTCCTCTTCCTTAACTAAGACATTGCATTTCCTCTGCTATGTCTTCCAGCTATGGCTTGTTCAATGGTATATATAGCTTTGGGAATGTACCTGCCTTAGTCTAAACTGAGGAGGGAGCCTAGAGGGAAGTAGAAAGAAAGTTAAATGCAAGCCTCTTTTACAATTGATAAAAAAGGACTCTACTTCCTGTGTGTACATGCACACACATTCAAAAAGTAATTGAAATGATTAATTTCTCCAAATAAGCAATGAGTTTAGGGGATACATATGTGAGAAAGCTATTGGAAATGTTTACAAAATGTTTACAAAAGAGTGCTGATTTGAAGAGCAAGGGAATCGGAGTGTGCAATCCCTTTTTCTTTTTCTATATAATTAAAACCACAATTAGTTCTACTACATGAATTTAAGAGTGATCTTCCTTCCTTCCTTTTATTTAACACATTTTATACATTTTAAAATATTACTATATTTTTTTTCCATTTTATTTGTATTAATTTTATGGTCACATTTCATATTTTTCATGTTGCTTTGAGGCCTTATAAATTAGTTTTCTAGTTTCTCATAACTAGAAAGATAGAGTATGAAATGAGTTACTAATACTAAAAGTAAGATAATTAAGATCAAGAATATTATCCCCTGCAATTATAAATGTCCAGTCTTACTGTAGTCAGTGTTCTCCACTGTCCATTACTGCAGTCTGAAATTTGGGTCCTGCCATGCAACCATCCTATTCAGAGAATGCCACCAAGATTTGATGGGGCATCTCTTCAGATGTCTAAGGAACAGCAACAAATCTTTTAGATCATGGAATATTTCATACAGAGTTTAATTTTGTCAATATTTGATATTTATCCTAAATTTTTGCCCAGTTTATCTTTCTCATTTTGGCTAGCAATGCATTTTTACTCATTTTTATTTGAAATAAAGCCAGTTCAGGACAGATATTTGGCATTGACTCTGTGCTCTATTGTCCACAAAAATCACAAATTCTATTAAGTGTATAAGGCTAGAAGTGAGATTAGATATCATCTCTACACTTGACTTCCTCCATTATTTATCATTCTGCAGAGAATAAGTTACTATACTTGCTTCTTGTCAGTGGAACTTTATTCAAATGGAAAACCCTAAAATTACCTGAAATCTTACTTATCCTAACTTTTTTAGCTGCTGTTTATATTGTGTGGATTGTTTCTAATCTACTTTTATTTGCTTAATATGCCTTTCGATGCTTGCTTTATTTTGCCTGCATTTTTTTCTTGTAACTGGAAATGTAATACTTCCTTGGTTAAAGTACAGTGACAAGATTTTTTCCAATGCTGTCCCTTCATTGAGGCTATTTAATGTATTCTTGGCCTTTTTAGCTTTCAGTGAACAAATATCCCTTTTTTATTTTGAGCTCTGATGCATTCAATGGATCATTCATCTTCAGATGAATGCGTTTAACCCTACTGTGGACACTTGATTAGCATTTAAAGTACCATTTAGCAATGATTGTTCAATAATACATTTTCCCCAGCTTCCTTATGTGCTTTTTTGTGCCAATAATAAATCACCCATGCATCTGTAAGGTTTTGATATATCAAATTAAACTGCAATATCAAAAATATATATATCTGGAAGGCCTTAGCAATTTATACTTTTCAAACAGAATAGCATTGATAGCGTGGGCTCATTTTTATATTTATTTATATTATTATAACATATTGTATTAGACCATAAACTCCCAGCATTTTAATATTCAGCTCAAAAGACAGAAGGTTATTTTATTTTGCACATATTCTTAAGATCATTAGAAAACTTTCTTTCCCAGTATTTTTCAGTCATTGCCAAAAAAGATTTACATGCTCAAGAAATATTGTTGTCAGCACTTATTAATGCATCTACATAACAGATTAAACAGAGTGCAAATGGCCTTTCACAATCTTGACTAAATTTGGTGAGTAGAGAAATGTTTTTTTCCCTGCTACTGTTTTTTTCAGGGGATAAAATGCTTCTACATCAAGTGATCAGATAAATAGTTGAAATAGTATACTTTTGAACTTTTTTTTTTAAAGTCCGGAGAAAAGTAGCTAGCTGAGAGAAACAATTGTGAAAAACATTAGAGAATTGATTCAGTTGAGGGAGAATTCTTTCCTTTGTGAAGTTGCTAACAAATTGCTAAAATTAGTAGGCAATAATATAGCTATCAAAATGAATATTTGAAAAGGAACATTCAAAGTGACATAAAGGTGGTTCTACTTACCTTCGTTACCAGCTCGCAATGGGAGCGTGTGGCGCTTCTGCACATGCGCAGAGCATCCGTGATGACATCCGGGCTGTGGGTGGAGCCTCCCGCTGCTGTTACTAAGAACCGGACAGAACCGGTAGGAACCCACTACTGGTTGCAACCCTATTTT
>JANHFK010002468.1:53180-66173 GCA_036250565.1 Sibynophis collaris | reverse complement strand
AATTCTTTGGCACTCAGCCTTTCTTATGGTCCAACTTTCACAGCCATACATTGCAACTGGGAAAACCATAGCCTTGATTATACGCACTTTGGTTGGCAGGGTGATGTCTCTGCTTTTTAGAATGCTGTCTAGATTTGAAAAGAGTAAAATATCATTATTCAGTCAATTAAGTCAATTTGACAGAACAGATAAGGCAGGCAAAGTCAGGCAGCATTTTGTAATGGCAGACCTGAATGAAATATTAGAGAAAATCTGTTTGATATGAAAAGGGATAAAATTCCCAAACATGCAGTACAGTTTTGTTAAGGTTCTTGGAAGCAATGGGTTTTGCTCACTCCTAATAAGAAGTGCATTGGTAGGGCAGTTCTCAGATAATAACCTCACCCAGGCAACTCACAGGGTTTCTTGCAGTTCTAAAAATTGATATGGTGATGAATTTTTCCACAAAAAAAAAATTGCTTTCTCTGGAGCTCAGCTTTCAGGTTAGAGAACAGGCAGCTTCTAGTGGTTCTGTCAAGTCACAGAGGAAAGCAACAAAGCTGAAGCGACGATATTACAAGTCACATTTAAAATAACATTTCAAACACAATATATACATGCATACTGCCGGGTTTTCAAATATACTGTCTTTCCAGTGTTGTTTTAAAATTCAAGCTGTTAAAATGCCTAAGAGGCTAAACTAATCTTAACCTGACAAGGGCAAGGAAGCTAACACCAGGAAAACTGTCATGGAGAGGACTAGCAAAACAGATGGCCGTGTTCTCTTGTTGCTATCGGCTTAGTTTGCTGTTGAAGAGTTTGGAGGTCAGGCAGCTTTTAGAAGCTTAGAATGGTGGCCCAGAACTCCTACAACCTCAGATGTTCCTGGGATCTTCAAGGTGGGTGCTTAGATGTTGTTGTCTTGCCAATAGCAAAACAAGAATGGAGAAAAATTGTTATGGAGATATACACGAGTTAACTAACTCCTTTTTTTTTTTAATGAGCATGGAGGAAATTTAATGTATCTTAATTTAAGGACAGGGTAGCAATAGCAATAGCATGTAGACTTATAAACTGCTTTACAGCCCTCTCTAAGCAGTTTACAGAGTCCGTATATTGCCCCCAACAATCTGGGTCCTCATTTTACCCACCTTGGAAGGATGGAAGGCTAACTCAACAGCAATAGCATTTAGACTTATATACTGCTTCACAGTGCTTTTACAGCCCTCTCTAAGCAGTTTTACAGTGTCAGCATAATTGCCCCCAACAATCTGGGTCCTCATTATACCGACCTTGGAAGGCTGAGTCGACTTTGAGCCTGGTGAGATTCGAACTACCAAAGTTCAAGCAGCCGGCAGTCAGCAGAAATAGCCTGCAGTACTGCACTCTAACCACTGGGCCACCGTGGCTCAGGCAGCTCTGCAGGTATGATTGTAACATTGGCTAGGGACACAGCTTCAATAGTGCAAGCTCTTCTGTCTGAATTGATCCTGCTAGTTTTCTTATGAGCTCAGGACTTTAGCTCAGAGGTCACCAACCCTCGGTCCATAGACTGGCACCAGGCCGCGGAATGCCAGAAACCGGGCCGTGCAAACAAGCAAAGCCCCATCCGCGGGATTCAGGCAGCACATGAAAACAGACCCCTTCCAGTCCATGGAAAAATGTCTCTCCACAGAACCGGTCCCTGGTGCCCAAAAGGTTTGGGTCGCTGCCTTAGCTGGCTGCTCAAATCAGAGATACCAGCTATGAAGGAAATTTGCTTACTTATCTCCTGCCTTTATTGTTTTTACAAATAACTCAAGGTGGTGAACATATCCAACACGCCTCCCTTCTCTTAATTTTCCCCTAACGACAATCCTGTGAGGTGAGTTAAGTTAAAAGAGAGGGACTGGCCCCAAAGTCACCCAGCTGACTTTCATGGCTAAGGTAGAACTAGAACCCGTGGTCTCTGCTTTCTGACCTGGTGCCCTAACCACTAGGCCAAACTGGACCTTTATGTTTGTATTATGTAGAACAGTGGAGAAGCTGCATGACATATAGGACTAATTTAATAGGAGACTTTAAAGCTGTCCAGTTTCCCTGTCTTACGTTTGCCACTGATTAATAAGTGGAGCGTTAGTAGAAGAAGCAGTAATTGTTGTGATTTTCTTAAAATTATTGCCTCTGCATTCCAAGAATCCCGCAAGGTATAAAGTAAAGCAATTAATATACTTTTCAACAGAAAAGAAAACGGTGCAAATTAAGCTACCAATCCAACACATAAACAACTCCAAAGGCAATAATTTGATAATATCCTTGGAAATAGACACCAGGGAAGAAGCTGAACAAATTTTCTTGAGAGAACTTTCTGAAGTTTTAGATGCTCTTACAAATGAGGACTAATTTTTCATAAAGCATAATTAAGCCTTTGATCCGGTGTTTCTCAGTTTTGCAACGCTAAGGTGCATGGACTTCAGTTCCCAGAATTCCCCAGCTAGCAAACCGGCCACATGTCTTAGTGCTCCAAGGTTGAGAAACACTGCTTTACTTGAGCCTTCTCACTCCCACTGCCCCTATGTTCGAGTAATGTCTCCATCATTCCTGCTAGTAGGTAATTTATTGAAGGGCGTACCCTGCGTAATTATTTTCTGAAGCCTTGGACAGATATGTTACATAGGATTTTGGCCTTCTTCCCATATATTTCTTAGGAAAAACATGAACCAACCCTCTCAAATCAATATAAGATTTTAGGAGATTTATAGCCTTGTAGTGATTCTCTCCCTCCCTCCCCTCTCTCTCAACAAATTTCACAGCTTTGACAATCTTGGAATTTTACAGGAGGTAGACGTCTCTGTCTCTGTGTCTTTGTTTCTCTCTCTGTGTGTCTCTGTCTGTCTGTCTCTCTCTTAACAAATGCAAAGATTATAAAGCAGCATCAGCATTTCCCTGAGGTATTGATTGGAGATTCTCTTCCATTCAGCTGCAAAAGTATCGAATTTGTGACTCTGGCACTAGCCACATTAATTGCCCAGTAATGACTGGACGCGGTGGCCTAGTGGCTAAGGCACTGAGCTTGTCAATCGAAAGAGCGGCAGTTCAGCGGTTCAAATCCCTACTGCCACGTAACGGGGTGAGCTCCCGTTACTTGTCCCAGCTTCTGCCAGCCTAGCAGTTCGAAAACACGTAAAAAATGCAAGTAGAAAAATAGGGACCACCTTTGGTGGGAAGGTAACTGCGTTCTGTGCGCCTTTTGCATTTAGTCATGCTGGCCGCATGACCACGGAGACGTCTTTAGACAGCGCTGTCTCTTCGGCTTTGAAACGGCGATGAGCACTATCCACTAGAGTCGGGAATAAAAGAGGAAAAAAACATAAAAAGCTAAATTATTTACTTGGGGTAACACAATGAGTTTTATATTACTTTACAGCTTGCAACTTATTAAAGTATCTGTGTCTTTTTCTGCATATATTGCACAGTCTTGAAGAAAGACCCCACTCCTTTAATGAGTCAGAGAGAGATGCTGTTTGCACTCCAACATATTCTATTGCAATAATCATCTATAACTTGATTTGGGTAAGATTTTGCTTAGTGAAATATCCTTCCTTCCCTTCCTCACTTTGTTGATCCTTCCTTCCTTCCTTCCTTCCTTCCTTCCTTCCTTCCTTCCTTCCTTCCTTCCTTCCTTCCTTCCTGTCCAGTTTGTGATTCTAGCATTAGCCAGACAACTGATTGCCCAGTTCTCACTGGAACCAATATATTCACTTCTTTATTAGCTTATTTAAAAAACTAATATAAAACAATGTCAATTAGTTTATTTATTACATTTTTTGGCCATTCCCTTTGTAAAGAAATGTTAACCAAACATTTTGAGCTAGTTCTGAAACTATTGATAATTAATCTTTATTTGCATACAGTTGGATAAAAGAGAAACACCCCCCCCCCCAAATTACTTACTTGGTGAAACACAATGATATTTATATTACATTATTGCCTGCAACTTATTAAAGTAGCTGTGTCTTTTTCAGCATGTACTGCACAGTTCTGAAGAAGGACACCGCTGCTTTAATGAGTCAGAGATAGATGCCCTGTTTGCATTCACACAGATTTGGTTGCAATGATAATCTTATGACTCGGTTTGGGTATGATTTTGCCTAGTGCAATATGTGAACCCAGCCTTTTGGATTAAATGACCAAATCATAATTAAAATTAAGCTTTAGAACAAATGATGATTTCAGTCCATTTCTCAGAGATGATCCCTTTAAATTCCAAAGAAACCAGGAACCAAAATAAATTTTGCACAACTCTGTGCCAGAACCAGTTTGTGAGGTGATTGAGGAGAAGGATAATTTAAATAAGCATCTGGCAGTTAATTCGAACATGTACAAATAATGAATCATAATAATGATAGATACTGGGTATTAACTGAGTGACAGTAGTTGATAGTGTTTTGCAGATTGTATGTAAGTTTTTGAAACTATGAAACAAATACAGAGATCCTTCCATCTCTGTTAAGTTCCTGCTGATTAGTGTTCAACATGCAACATTTCAACTGGGGAAGATTTCTATAGCTTGGTAGGAAAACCTTCAACTGTAGAATTAAAGTCTGTTGCACGGCTGTTTAAGACACAAAAAGAGACTTGGTGATGTCTTTTGATTTTTATAAGAAAAGATGCATTTGTTGTCTTGCCGTTAATAGTATAGATCTGTTAATAAAACGCAAAGCAAATTGTGGAGAAGCTAAGAAAAAAAAAATTAGATCACACCCTAAGAAGGTAAAAAGTGAAATCCTCCATATAAACTAGAAATAAGTAGGTGAATTTGCCGCTATAAATTGGGACAAGTGGTCCTGCAAGAAGCATAGATATTATGAAAAACATAAGGTACGATATGATTTGCCTATCCCGTAATTCACGTAGCTGGAAATGACATCATAGCATGCTGAAAATTATATAAAAGTGGGATTTATATGTCTCATAAATAATTAGTTTCCCTTAATCTACAATATTTAATATGTCATGCATGGGTTTTTTTGTGAAATGTCTTTAGAAACATAGAAACCTCCCCTCCCCGCAAGATGCATTTAAAATATCTGAAGAATCTTATTATTTTATTTCGTTTATAATGTTTTAGGTTTGAGAGGTTCCTTTTCACAACTGGGAACAAAAATTTTGCAAAATATTATATGGTTTGGTTCTTGCTGATTCTTTTTTTTTAAGCCAACTTTATTAAGTTTCAAAAAGAGATAAAATACAAAATAACAAAAAAGGGTTGGGAAGGGAGGAAATGAAAAGGAAAGAGAGATTAAAAAGTGACAACAATAATAACAAAATAGAAAAAAAACCCACAAAATTGTTTCTTCAGTACAAATACAGATATATATATATAATAAAACAGCAATCACACAAAGTTAAAACAAAAACCTAATATAAAACTATGACAATTCAACAATCAAAGTAATGCTACAATTATATAACTAAATAGTATCTTATTCTAAATTCTAAACCTATACAAATATAGGATATACAATATCTTGTAATAATTAAAATACACGATGATTTTATAATCATAACAGATCTAATTATCAAATCTTAAAGTCAAATTTTCATTTTTATGTTTCTCAAGATAGCCCTTGACTTACAATCACAATCGAGGCCAAAATGTTGGTAGCTAAGCAAGACAGTTGTTAAGTGAATTTTACCTCATTTTACGATCTTCCTTGCCACAGTGGGTTAAGTGAATCGCTGCCGTTGTTAAGTTAGTAATGTGGTTGTTAAGTGAATCTGACTTTCCCATTGACTTTGCTTGTCGGAAAGTCACAAAAGGGGAATCACATGTGACCATCATAAATATGAGTCAGTTGTTATGCATCCGAACGTAAATCACAGGACCATGGGGATGCTACAAATGGTCATAAGTGTGAAAAAATGGTCGTAAGTCACTTTTTTCAGTGCTGTTGTAACTTCGAACAGTCACTAAGCAAACCTATAAATGAAACTGTGGACCAATGAAACCTTCCAACAATTTGGAATGATAGACCGATATTTTAATTTTACATGAAGGTCAGAGAATAGTAAGTTCATCTTCAAACTGGCTTTTCCCAGTTCCCAAAATACTGTGTTAGCTATGACAGTGCATTCATGTTATGACTTGAAAAACAGATGCATTTCAATTAAGTAATTTAACTAAGCCAGTTCTGTGATCTCTCAGAAATCCCTAAATCCCTCCAACTTCATTCCTCCTTAGATATTTCTTTCTCCCTTATCGGTTTTCAGATGACCTTCACATTATGACCTCGATGGAGCCTTCAATTTCTGCTGCTAAGCGAGACATTTGTTAAGTGAATTTTTCCACGTTTTATTTTACCTTTCCTGCCACCGTCGTTAAGTGAATCGCTGCAGTTCTTAAGTCAGGAACAAGGTCGTTGAGCGAGTCTGACTTCACTTCTCAGAAAGTCACAAAAAGGGGAATCACACAACCCTGGAGAAAACAATTGTCATAAATACGAGTCAGTTGCCAAGCACCCATATTCTGATCGTGTGACCGTGGGGATGCTACAGTGGTCGTAAGTGTGGAAAATGGTCACAAGTCCCTTTTTCCAGCACTGTTGTAACTTTGAACAGTCACCAAATGAACTGTTGTTAAGTCGAGAACAGGCTGTTTCCGGCTTCTGGAGGGCCTCCAGGGGGGCAGAGAAGGCCATTTTCTCCCTCCCCAGACTCTTAGAAAGCCTCTGGAGCCTGGGGAGAGCAAACAACGGGCCTTCCAGTCGGCAAACAGGCTGTTTTTGCTCTCCCCAGGCTCCTAGAAAGCCTCTGGAATCTGGGGAGGGAGAAAAACAGGCCTACCGGGCCTACCAGGCCATCACGTGCCAAAAGTGGGGGGAACACGGGGCACATTGAACTAAGGGTGTGGGCACGCACATGCAGGGGGGCCCCCCCTCGCTCCCTCTGCTTTTGGCACTCAATGGCAAAAAGGTTAGCCATCACTGATCTAGATGTTGTAAAGAGTTATGGGGATACAGGTGGTTTCCCGACTTTTGGTGGGCCTGGAAGGCCCAAAAATTAGCTGGCCAGCACGCGCATGCGTGCTGCAGCTGAACTGTGGCAACGCTCATGTGCTCACCGATATGGCTCCGCGTGCCACCTGTGGCACCCATGCCATAAGTTTGCCATCCCGGATCTAGATTGTAGCATTCCCCCACAGGGATGCAGGCATATAAATAAGTTAAATTTTAGAAGCCTGAGTTGCAGAACAAACATTAGAAACCTAAAGAATAAACCGGCATTAAGATTTCAAGCGTGATTTCTGCCTGAGCCCAGGTTTAGCGAGCTGAGCTATTCTTAGCTTGTTTGAGCTTTCTCCAGCTTTCCTTGTAAATGCAGTATTGTGTTCTTAAAAGGAAAATCTTTTTTAGTGTCAGCTTAGCGCTCTGGTTGTAACCAAGAAAGGCAAGCAGCAGGAGGGCTGCATTTAAATCTGTGTCTGTTAATCAAAATGAATGATTTATCTTTAACTTGTGCTTTGGGTCCAAGCTTGACGCTTTTAGGCGTAGATGGGTGAGAGAGAACAGGTGTGATGTTGTGAGCCAAAGTAAACATTAAATCTGCTGGTTTTCCTTAAATGTACTTATGTGACAGATGGTGGATCGCTTTTGTTAAGCATGTCTGAGCAACATCCATAAAGGCAAACAAGGTTTCTTAAATAGACTGTCTGAAGGCACTTGGCCCTGCTAGTGATATTCTTGTAAAGTTTGTACTTAACTGAACAAAAAGTAGGCAGGGATGAAAATGTACCCCTGGCTTTTGAATCTCAATAGAGCTGGAAGGGACCTTGTAGAACTACTAGTCCAACTCCCTGCTCAAGCAGGAGACCCTATACCTGTGATGGTGAACCTACGGCACACGTGCCACAGGTGGCACGTGGAGCCATATCAGCGGGCATGTGAGCGTTGCTCCAGTGCGCCAGCCAGCTGATTTTTGGGCCTTTCAGGCCCACCAGAAGTCAGAAAACAGGCTGTTTCCGGTCTCTGGAGGGTCTCGAGGTGGGGAAGGCCATTTTCGCCCTCCCCAGGCTCCTAGAAAGCCTCTGGAGCCTGGGGAGGGTGAAAAACGGGCCTACAGGGCCCACCGTGCCATCTTGTACGAAAAGCAAGGGGAGTGTGGCGGTGTTGTGTGGGCATGCGCAGGGGACAGGGCGCATTGAATTATGGGTGTGGGCACACCCCCATGCTCCCCCATGCTTTTGGCAGGCAATGGCAAAACAGTTAGCCATCACTGTCCTATACCATCCCAGACAAGTGGCTGATCAGTCTTTTCTTCAAAACCTCCAGGGATGAAGCACCCACAATGTCTGAAGGCAAAGCTGTTCCCACTTGTTAATTGTCTTCACTGTTAGGCAGCTTCTCCTTAATTCCAGGTTGCTTCTCTCCTTCTTTTGCTTCCCTTTTATGTGATTGGCAGTCCTTTCCGTTTGGCAAAAAGTTTGAGTAAGATACTGATACCGAAGCAGATGCTGAGTTAGAACATCCAACTATGTTCAAAGGCGCAAAGAATTTAGGCCAACTATCCTCAACCTGCCTTGCCCTCAAAGTAGAAATACAGTGTTTGAGGCCATATATTTTAGTATCGGCTCTTGGTGTAAGCCATTGGGATGTTTACACCAAGTAGGGGACTACATCAATAGCAAATGTGAAAAACAGAGCACTTGCTTCCTCTAGCAGCTCACATGAACTCCCAAGGTAGGTTAGGTCAAATCTTAGTTTAATCGTAGCTTTACCTGAAGCTCATGTACAGAATCACGCAAAGCTGCAAAAGCATAATTTACTCCTGGGTCTTGATGTACAGGCAGCCCTTGTCTTATAACAATTCATTTAGTGACAGTTCAAAGTTTCAACGGCACTGAAAAAGTGATGATTTTTCACAGTTAAAATCTTTGTGGTCTCCCTATGGTCATGGATCAAAATTCAGATGCTTGGCGACTGGTTCATATTTATGACGGTTGCAGTGTCCCTAGGCATTACGTGATGACCCTTTGAGACTTTTTGACAAGTCAAGTCAATGGGGAACCAGATTCACTTAATGACCATGTTACTACCCTGTTTCCCCTAAAATAAGACATTATCCCCTGATAATAAGCCCAATCGGGCTTTTGAGCGCATGGCAATAAAGCCAAGCGCTTATTTCAGGGTTCAAAAAATATAAGACAGGGTCTTATTTTCGGTGAAACACGGCATTATTATTTAAAGAGTCCTGCAAAGGAGAAGGGCGGTATACAAATTGAATAAAAGTTCAAAAAGTAATATATTTTTATGCTGTACATCTGGATCAGTTGGAGAGTATGTGGAACAAGAGATTGAAATATACACTTAATTACAATCTTAAAGAGAGTTTTTATCCCAATGATATATCATTGGTACATGACCACGTACAAATTGTCAAAAATGTATAAGGGAATTTAAAATATTTGCTGGAAATGTAATCGCTAATGTGCATTTGAAGTAAGACTTGCTTTGGGAAGAAAGGTTGTTATTAATGTCTTTGGCTTCTGTTGCAAAAATTGTATTTTAAATATAATTGAGCAGTTTAGACTCTTTCTTTTATGGCTATATAAATCAATGAGGTTATTTCTCTAGGAGTCCTTATGGGAGATAATTTTGGAAATGACACAGTATTCTTATTAGGTGGTCAACACGGTGAGCATTGCCCATTAATAAAATGGCTTCTTTAGTGGCCCGACAGTCACAAAGTACCAATTTACCAAAAATTGAACTGCTGAGATTACTTCTTGCCATCTTTATTTATTTATTTATTTGGAAAATGTATATTGCCACCTTACTCACTCATGGTGACTCAAGGCAGCTTACAGGAAATACAAACACAATATAAAAGAAATAAAATAATAAAAATACTAACACCCTGCCGCCCACCCCAGGAACATCACACACTCATACCAGCCATTTAATGGGCTCCATCCAGCTCTGGGTTCTCCAGGCCCGCTAGCAGAACCACATCTTCAGGGCCTTCCAAAAGAGTGTTGGAGTGAGAGCCATTCTAATTTCTGGAGGGATGATATTCCAGAGCCACCACGGGCAAGGCCTTTCTTCTGGGTCCTGACATATGTATCTACTTAGGGGATAGGACCCGTAACATTCCTTGTCTCCCCGCTCTAGTAGACCAGGTGGATGTGCAAGAGATGGCCCCTCAGATAACCTGGTCCCAAGCCATGAAGGGCTTTAAAGCTGACAACCAGCACCTGGAATTGTACCCGGAAGCAAGTCGGCAATCAATGCAACTCCCGCAGGAGAGATGACAGATATGCACACTGAGGTCTGCACAAAACCATGCGGGTCACTGGAGCTTCCGAATGCTTTTCAAGGGCAGCCCCATGTAGATCATGTTATAATAGTCAATACAGGAGGTGATTAGGGCATGAGTGACTGTGAGTAGGGATTGTTGGTCCAGGAAAGGGCGTAACTGCCGCACAACCCACAATTGCACAAAGGCCCTCCTGGCCACGACTGCCACCTGCTCTTTGAGCAAGAGTCGTGAGTCCAGGAGAACCCCCCCCCCCCAGATTACACACGGAGTCGCTTTGGGGTAGTGCCATGGTGGCACTGCCACCCCTTCCAAGATCAAAGGAGGCAATTGTCCATGGACCAAAGAACCCCAAACACAGAGCCACTGGGTCTTGCCAGGGTTCAGATTCAACCTGTTGCTCCCCATCCAGCCCCTAACAGCCTCCAGGCACTGCGGCAGAGAGATCACAGCATCACTTAACTCACCACAATTGAGTATCAGCAGCAGATTGATGATATCTCAGTCCATGGAGTTGGATGATCTCGCTCAAAGGCTTCATGTAGATGTTAAATAGGAATGGAGAGAGTAATGAGCCCTGTGTGGGCTGGATCTCTCTCCTCCTATTAATACCAACTGAGTGCGGCCACAAAGGAAGGAAGTGAAGCAGGGTAACACAACTCCCCCCCACTCCCAACCCTTCTCTGTCTCTCCACTCAAAGATGGAATAGATGGGTACCACAGGCTAAGCACGGGACTGCAGCAATTCATCCTTTTATTGATTGGGACAGAGAGTCTGGCTGGCACCCAGTAAGGTCTTTGTGGCCATGGGAAGGCTACAGCCTAATATTTGAAGTCTCCATATTTGTCTGCCTGGGAATAATTGTCATTGGATTCAATGTTGGTATTTTCTGTTGGGTTTAGAATGTTAAGACTACATTTAGAGAAAATATGCCCAACTTTTGCTTTTACATAGAGTCAGAGGTCTTTTTGAACTAAAGTTTTACCCCAGAATATAATCAATATATGCTTACAGAAACTCTTTTATGAAATTTCCATTAAACCAGCAATGCATTTTAAAGGGTATAATTAGCCAAAGGCAGCATATTGATTTGCAAAGGTGGCAGTTGATTAGTTGGTTATTTATTCTATAAAGGCAAATAACGGCAGAATATATTTAGCAACTCAAAATGAAAATAATAATGAAGTTCAAATATCTAGTTATGAAATGATTTTCTAATTTATGCTGGGATGACAGCTAGCGAGTATTTATTTTATTTATTTATTATTTATTTTATTTTATTAGATTTTTAGACCGCCCTACTCCTTCGCAGGACTTTTAAACCATAATAATTAATGAAGAAGACAACGGGGCTTCCAGAGGTTAACAATTCACACTTCTAACCACTTGGTGGTGCCTTCTTCATAATAAACATAGTAAAACATTTTCACCAGTTATGACATTTTAATTACCGTACATTTCACCAATGTATTTTTTTTTGTCTTGTATTCAAGTAGGCAGCATGGAAAAATCTGTCTAGCTGCAAGAAATGTAAGGTAGGTCTCCTGATATTTAAACATTTCTTACGAACACTCTGGGACAGGATCTCCAGTATTTTGTTTTAGTGTGAAGAAGGTAGGTTTGAAGCAGCCTTATACTGTCATGGAAAACGTAGAGCACATGTAAGACAGATGGAACTTGTCCTACTATTATACAATAGGGGGAAACTATGCCAAATAGCGGATGCTGGTGAGGGCAGCTTTGCCTACTGGTTTCTAAACCCTTCATTGAGCAGTGAATGCCATAATAGAATATAATTTTATTGGACACACAAGGAATTGTCTTGGTGCATATACTCTCAGTGTACATAAGAGTACATAAAATACTTGTTCCAATTTGCTTGCAGCCTTAAGTACAGGTAATGACACCATCAAGTGAACAGGGTTGAAGACCCAACTACTAGCACATTCAATGACTACAAGCAGAAGGTGAATAGGGAGTCATCTTATGCTGAGGCCCCCTCTAACAAAATATTTCATGACAATCTTGAATTAACCCAAGAACCCTATGCCGGACATTGTTCTGATTATTGCCACTGGATGACTGAACTCCACAATAAAACTATCTGCAAATACTGTATATATTACAGGCCACGGAGTCCTAGGCTCTCTTTCTCTCAATTCTACTCCAATAAGTTTGGAGGAAGAATCAGAGATTTCCCATAGAGTCCCATGCACTGTAGAAGTTAATACTGTAATCTTATTTGCTACTTCATTTGATTTATATAGCTACCCATCTCACATAAGTGACTTTTACAATAAAATGGATAAAACCAATAACATTCATAACATAAAATGAAAAACATAGTAGCCCAGCTCCATAAATAAATGTAATTTATTAAATAAAGGGGAGTGAGGAAAAACAACACAAACTCATTCATTCAATTTGTATTCCACTACAATTCAGAATATTGGGACGTGGTGGCTCAGTGGCTAAGATGCTGAGCTTGTCAATCAGAAGGTCGGCAGTTCAGCGGTTCGAATCCTTTAACGGGATGAGCTCCCATTACTTGTCCCAGCTTCTGCCAACCTAGCAGTTCGAAAGTATGTAAAAAATGGAAGAAGAAAAATAGGGACCACCTTTGGTAACAGCATTTCGTGCGCCTTTGGCGTTTAATCATGCCGGCCACATGACCACAGAGACGTCTTTGGACAGCGCTGGCTCTTCGGCTTTGAAACGGA
>JANHFK010002467.1:67127-77127 GCA_036250565.1 Sibynophis collaris | reverse complement strand
GGTTTAAACAAGGTTCAAATTGCCCCCATAAAAAATCAAATTGCCCCCTGTGGGGCATGGGCCAGTGGTGGGTTCCTAAGAGTTCGCTCTGGATCTTGTAAACCAGTAGCAGCAGCAGCATGAGGCTCCGCCCATCTGTCCAGACATCATCACGGACTCTCTGCACATGCGCAGAAGCGCAGCGCATGAGCAAAGCAAGCGTGTTTATGGTCCCATTGTGAACCGGTAGCAAAGGTAAGTAGAACCCACCCCTGACATGGGCCCCACATTGGGAACCACTGATCTAAACCATAAATCATAAGTATTGATGTTTAAAATTCTTTGTATCAAATTATGTATTTGGATCCATTTCTAAAGCTTTATTTATATATCCACCAAACATTGAATAGTATGCTTCCACATTAATTTGTATTTATACAGTCTAGATAATTTTTCTAGTATCATGTACATACAATACATCATTAATACAATTTCTCTTTAATATAATAACACAATATAATTTTCAACTTTTTAACATTTTCGATATATCTCTATATTCAGCTTATTTTTCATACATTCTTTAACTTGTTCTTCCTGTGTCAAATTTTACCAAAAATTGTACATTTTATATATTCACCATCAGCACACAACTGTATTTCAAAGTCTTTTTATCCATTTTAAATCTTTCAGATAACTGTAAATGGGAGAACCTTTGACAACTACAGTCCACTGACAACTGCTATTAATTGTTCTTTTCATTTGATTTCAAATTCTCCTTGATAATTTCCCAGTAAATTGCACTATGCCAACCATTTATCTTTATCTGCCATTTCTCTTCTAGAATATGTTTCTTGAGCTGAGCTCTATAATGATGTTTTCAGTTATAACCTGCATTTATATCTATTCTTTATTCTAAATAAGGCATGTGCAATAAATCCACATTAACCTTAACTTCATCATACCATAAACACCCATACTATCCAAACTTAGGTTATGATTTCCTAAGTGTAAAAGTCTCTTGTTTCTCAGCAACATCCATTATTTCATCCCAATCAAATAACAAGCAGCAAAATACCATTTTAAATTGCTAACAACTCCCTGTTTCTGAACCAGGCGGATTAAGGATACTGGAAGCTGAAGCTGAAAGCCAACATAACTTACGGTAGAAATGTCAGATTGAAGAATGGTTAAATGTAGGTTAGCTTCCACAGGAACTTATTGCTTTCATCACAATGATGAAAGAAAAAAGGTGAAGCTTCTGGCATCAGTTTGATCCACTTCCCACAGACACAGATGAAGTTAGTCTATTGGGAGGAATTGCAAGGCTTCAATGATGATACTCTTATACTGTGGCTGTATACTTTGGATAATCTGTTCTAGTTGAATAGATGGTTGCTTATGCCCTGTCCATCCAAAATTATTATTACTTACAGGGAACCCCAGAAGATTAAATTTGCTTTCTAAAGGTCACCTTAGCATCTCCCAAGAGAAAAACAATGCCTACACTTCTTGTTCTGCATTTTGCAGGGATCATTTATCCATGTTCATGTAACATCCCTTCTGTTCTCTAATAAAATCTTTTTCCCCTAGCCCACTGTTAGAAATGTAATCCAAGCTTATGGTGAATAGTTTTATGGATGAGCAGTGGAAAGCATATAAATAGGCCTTTTATGTGTGTCTTCTAAACACCAGGCTAAAAAGGGCAAATTGAAGGTTGTGTTATTACCTGCTCATTGCATCTTGCTTGTCCATTGTGAACGAACATAAAACAAAGTAATATCATCTCACTACTTATGCCTGACACAAATTAATGGGTACTTTCCATGCATGGTTAATGTGAGGATATCACGATTAGTAGTAATTATATTGCTATCAGAACTCTGTGAAGGTGCTTGTTATGTTGGTGCTATGTCATCTTTTATTGCCTTGCTCTATTATTTGGGCTTTTAACTCTGTCCCTAAGCAAACATGGGATATTCACTATATTTCACAAAGGAAAAGACATTTTAACCCTGAAAATAAAAATATTAGAGGCTAAGGAAACAATGGGATCTTGAAGCCAGTTATTCAGGGATCTATTGTGACTTTAATCGCAAGTAAGGGCTCATGCAAAAAAACTGAAAATAGGTCTGGCTATTTAAAACAAAAGAAGAAGAAGAAGGTAGAAAGAAACCAGGCAAGATTCTAAATATACTGTCTATTATTTTAAACAGGCACAGGTTTGATTTGGATAATGATTCTATGCTTAATTCATATGGTTTCAAAAATCATTCTGTGAGCAGAAGTGTTCTCAGCAACAATATCAATCAAGCTGGAAAATACGGTGCTCAGCTTTTCTCATTAATATATTGTAAATTCTAATACCATCTAAAAGTACCTATTTAGCTCTGCACAGAGATTGGAGTTTTGATTGTCTGCAGCTCTTAAGATGTCAAGTTTTAAATCATGCCATGCTTGACATGTGTATAATCCAAATGAGAAATGCATTCTTAGTGTTTTTACATTGCCTTATATATATTTAATCAGCTCTCATAGAATATTCCAATGTGATACAACATACATATTATTTAACATGTAAGGATGCATATTCTGAATGCTCCATATTTTTGCAAAGATAACCTTCAGGGGAAATAATGTTCTATTCATTGGGAAGACAGGGTTGCTCCTTCCAATAATGCCCTTTTTAATCTTTTATCAAAAATGAGAATTCATAGGCAACAGTTAGTCAAAGCAATTATATAAGTTTTTCTATCTGCCTTGAGCACATAGTTGCATAGTATACCATGAGCGCTGCTAAAACCTAACTTTGTTTGAACAGAGTTTCTGCCTTCTGACTTTTTTTTAATCAATTTTATTTTTGTGAATTTATTTAGGGCAGAAACATGCATGACATATTGCAGTGATAAAAAGGAAAGGCCTTTCTCTCCAAGGAGTTTATAGCAGTAGAGCTGACAAAAGTAATGAAGAATTTATTAAGCCTGCTTACTGTTTCATAATAAAATTTCATGGCAAAATGTACTTTTTCACTGTTTCAAAAAGAATGTCAACAACCTAAAGTCCAACCGAAAAGTGATTCCAAAAGAACTTATTAGTGCTTACTAGCAGCTAAAATCTGTCTGAATATATAGTTTAGGTAATGAATATTTTTACCATCAGATCAAAATGTTCAACATGTGGGCACCAACAAGGTTGTTAGAAGTTGTGGAAAATAGACATGACATGGATACTATGCTTCTCTATACACTGGTGTAGCTTTTTCCTTTTTCACTTATTAATTTTGCTGCTGTTGCTTGCTTGTTCCACCTGTGATATTATTAAACAGTCCTCTTCTAATGCAATTGCTTATACTTGATTAGATTTGCTGTTTTCATCTATGTTAAAATATCGAACAAGGTTCCTTAACCCAGTCTAAAGGAATGTTGAAAGATACAAGTCAAAAAGCAAGTATAATATTCCATTGGTACTTCCTTTGCATACAGATGTTCTAGCTCAGCTTATCAATGGGAACGTCTACAATAGAACCAACATAATTTGCTTCTATCCCCTCCCAATCAGTTTGAAGCCTCCTTGTGATCATCTTTACTTCTGTTTGCTTTCAAACAAACACTCTGGGAGAGCATTGTGATCCAGCTAGTGTGCTAAGCAATAGAAGCTCAGCAATAGAATATTGTGTGCATTAGTCTCAGTTTTATATGAGAGTTTAGAGCCATCACCACTCTATTGTATATAAAATTAATGAACTGCGATAGTTAAATAAAAATTAACGCCAACATATTCTGGTTAGGCTTTTCCCTAGTAGTTTCAGCTATGGATATAAGTTGGTGGAAGGGGAAAGGTTATTCTTCAAATAATGAAGAATCCAGAAAAATCCAAACCAATTCAAGTAATGGAGAGACATACCTAGAACAGGTCAGCTAAATGTCTGAAGCATTTATGATCAAACCAGTGCAAGCTGCAATACTTACATTGTAATATGTGCTAAATGTATTAGTTGTATTTTGGGAATGCTGATATTATTACAGTAATCAAAAGTAATAATGTATTCGTTACTTAGTGGGACAATATAGCAGTAGCAGAAGAACTTAAACTTACATAGTAAGCTTCATAGTACTTTACAACATTCTCTGAGTGGTTTACAGAGTCAACATATTTCCCCCAACAATCTGGGTCCTCATTTTATCCACCTCAAAAAGATAAAAGACTGAATCAACATTGAGCTGGTCAGGATCAAACTCCTGGCATTGGGCAGAATTAGCTTGCAATACTGCATTCTAACCATTGCACCACTTTGGTATAAAATGTATTGCCTTTGCCTAGAAGACTCCTCTTTGGAAAAAGACCTAGAATATTTTTCACAGTATTGTGAAATAATAACTATTGTTATTGTGTCAAAAGAGAGACCTTAGGAAAGATTTCCTCTAAACATCTTCCTGAAGCTGCTACTTCAGAAAGGCTGGTTGAGACACTATCAGAGTAACTCAATGTGACAGAGAATGCAAGCTTAGAAGTAGCAAGTTAGAAGTAGCAAAAATAGCTTGGATGTTTCTGTAGTTTATTATGTTGAGCAATATGGGTTCATAAGTATGCAAAATATATATTCAATTTTAGAAGAGAATGTCCTACCTAAGTTAAAGTTATACTGAACTGGTGGTTTGTCTGAAAAAACAATCCTCATTAGTAAAAAGTATACATGTAAGTGAGTCATATATGAATAAAAAATCTTTGGTGAAAGGAAGTTGATCATAGTTAAGATGCTTGGAGTTTTAAGTTTCAAACTGCTGGCTATTAGAATGCCTACATATTAGCTGTCTTAAGCAGATGTCATTGTGACTTAATTTTGACTTTGCTGTTTTTATTTTGTTAGAATCTTCTCAGATGACATTCTGAGTTTCATTTCTGCAATTTATGATTGAAGTCAGAGTACTACTATATTCTTTCAAAAATATAAGTTGTCTCCATAATCAATGTTTGAAAACGAAGGAATATTGCATATATAGTAGCAAGTACATGTCATTTGCACACCTAATGTTGTAGTAAAAATGACTTTGCCTTTTGTATTTTCAGGATAAATGCATAAGCCAACATCTATATGGATATGTATGTCAGAAAAATAGATGCATAATTTATTTGAATTTGTCCAAGAGAAGGAAGACTTTTCCAGCTGTTTCTGAAAGGCAGGATTCACCTTCAGTGGTGAGAGTAGCATCACTATTAGCAAAAACCCATGGAAGAAATTAACTCATGCTATCTTCCCTTTGGAATCTTGAGATCCAGAAAAATTCATGGCAAGCCAGAAAACCTTAGACCTCCACCCACCCAACAAACAAAACTTACTTAATCATTACTTAATCATCTCATAATTAAATAAACTACACTAGTTTCTTTGAAATAATTTCTAGAATAAATAAATTAAATGACAATTGATAACAAAAATATGGAATAATATATTAGTCTTATACTATGTATGTTAATCAAATGAAATCTAGCAATCTTCTTCTTCATAGAGGTTCTGTAGGATTCTGCCAATCTCTTTGGTGTGCTTCCCAAGCGATCACTGCTGATCTAAGAACAAACATTATTGCATGAGAATAAAAAAAATTCTACCTGCACCGGTAAGCCTTGTTTCGATTTCAGTTTTTAAAATCTTCTGACTAATAATTGAGATAAAAGCTGCAGTACAAAGTAGCTACAAACAACCTAGGATCTCTGATTCTCTCCTATCACTTTATTTTATATTTGTATTCTTCTATCCAGGTTTGTTATGTTGTTTGTTATGTTTGTCATCACATACTGCTCAATGTATCATTTATGCATAAAAATACACCATGAAAAAGAATCAGATGATCTGTGTGAAAGCAAGAAAATAATATTCATTTACTATTCCTGTTCCCTGTTGTGTGTTCAAATGGAATGTTTTTCAATAAAAAATTATGCTTAAATGTCTGATATTTTGTCTCCATATGAGAATATAGTGAGTGCAATGCTATATAATTGCTTATGTATGTCAAAGGTACAGTATATAGCATAATAATATTATAATTATGATTATTATACAATTGGATATTTTAGTAGTCTATCTTGTCCTTGGTGATGGAAAAGAGAGAAAGAGAATGTACTTGTTATGTTCATATGATGGCTTTATTTCCACAGACCAAAGTATTTTTCAGTAGATCACTATTGTACAGTAGTTCACTATTAGGTGGAGTATGTGTAAAATGAATGTGCAAAAGAAAGTTAGGAAGAAACATGCAGTGCCATCTACAAATTAATAAATACCAGAAACTCTAGCCTCATCTGCAGCAAGGAGTTACTTGCTTGTCAGCATTCAACATATTACTGACATTCAAATGCCTTTCAAACCAGATAGGTTACCTAGGTCTTTTTTTCCCATTCATACTACATTCCTTACAACAATTAAGAATGAGCCAAGAATATTTTCTTTGGGTCTGTCACTATATGCTATCTACTTCAGGTTTACTGAGCTGGGTTGAATACAAAAATAATAATAATATAATAATCTATCGGTGAAACAAAAGTGCCATAATGAAATATACTAGACTTGTGGTCTACTTTTCCTCTGTATGGGTTTCAGTGTTAAGACGTCACCATCTGCCTTCATTTTTAAAGTGAAAAGAGTCAAAACAAATGAAAAACCTATATTCTACACTTGCAAAGTTTATATTAATATTGTCCAAAAACATATGATATGATCATATGGGCTAATCAATAAAATTTAGTACTGAGTATGAGTATGAGTTAACATAGTATGACTTGGACACTTGAGAATTCTGGGTATACTTGAGAAATTTCTTATATTATTAACATTACTGTCAGTGCCTCAATTGATCTATGGAATATGAAGACAGCTCTGACAGTTGACCTTTTTTCTCCTAGGAAATCAGCTTAGCTATCAGTTTTGTTCTTTAGCAGTTATCTGGAGGTCCAGCTGCAGTTTTTCAAATGAAAGAAATTCAGGAAAACAGATACTACAAATGGAAGACAAGATGATGAATCCCTAAAGAACAGGAATGATGCAACTATGACATATAAGGAAACAAAAAGAATTGTGGTGTTAGCTGATTAGCACAGGAACTGAAAGAAAACTATGTTAAATAAACGGAACGGTTTGTAAAGAGTGCTGTTGATGAGGAACAAGGATAAATGACAGAACAGAACTACTTTTAAATTTTATCAAGTGTAAAATTTAGTGCAGATCAATCTTATTGCGATGTATTCTGTCTGTACAGTATTGTTTTATTTTTAGATCCCATTTGGTTCAATATCACATAGAAATACTAATTGTAGTTATCAAGGGCTCTGAAGTGGACTGTTATTATCATATACTGGCAGTATGCCAATAATGATCAAATCTTACCATCAATCAAGTGATGAAATCTTTCTCTTCTCACTTGCATTCTATTTATGTAATTACCTAATTTATGTATTTATCTTGTTTGTATTAGTTATGTTGTGTCATGCACTATATTGCTACCATAAAGAACAATGGCAGTAAACAATAATAAGGTGATAGAAACCCATAGCAACCATTTCCTATAAAGAATCTTTATTGATCATTCCATTTCCTTCTGTAATTGTAGTGATAGTTAACTCTGCTGAAAAGAGAAATATTGGCTTTGTTCTTTTCTCTGATCTATAATAATATTATTTATCAAAAGGTAATACATCTTTAAATGCTAGTTTTTGAAAACCATGAGGAGAAGAATGAGGCTGCATTAATTGTCCTACTGTGAGATTTTCATGTTACTGAGGGAACTAGAAAAATTATATCACTGATCTGATTCAGGATTCTTTGGGATATTTTTTTTGTCAAAGAAGCTGAAAGAAAAAGAAGGGTGATTATTTCTGTTTTATTTTAATTTTCAGTTATATTTGTACTTGTAGATAAAACCAATGCAGAGAAAGGAAGTAGGTCTGGCAGTCAATTGAAGCCACTTGTTCAACAATTCAGCACTGAAGAAGTGGAAAGTTTTGCACCCCTCCCTCAATTTCTCAAACATCTACTTGAAAGGGAATGCTGGCCATTGATATCTGGCTAATAAAGCAAACAACAGCAGACTACATTGTTCTTTATATTCCTTCCTTCCATTTAGTAGTCCTATGGGTGAAATTTTAAGGCCCATGAAATAGGTCAATGTGGAAAATCAGAGTGCAGGAAAAAGTATAATGTGAGGAAAACCAGCAAAATAAATTTGACATGAGGGCAGAAAGAGAAAGAGACAGAGAAAGTGCAAGAGCAATCATTTTCTCCACTGATACCAAATGATTTTTGTCATAAGAGATAGGAAGTTCAATGAACCTCGACAAAGTTGACAAAAATACATATTGGATATGGACAATATGAAATGAGCAAAACAAAGGAGGATATTGGGTGTGAATGCATACCTGAAAGTAGTTTTTAACATGTAGCAGTTACATGGTACTTGTGCACACTTGTATCCATTGCAAACTGTAGTGATGCCAAAATGAAAATGGACACATAATAATCATGCATACACTACACATATCATTTGTTTTTCCTGTTCCTCTCTAAAGATGCCCTGTTGCCTTTCACTTGTGTGTGTGTATGTGTGTGTGTGTGTATGAATTTCTAGTTGGAATATCATTCATTTTATCTGACTTCATCAAGCTGTTTTTATGCAACAGGTCAAAAGCATCTTCCAATATTCACAAATGCCAGGATTTCATTTTTCAGATCAATTCTTGACCATTTTAGGTAATTGAATAGAACTATTCAACATGGCTTGATGAATTTTCTGGTTGTACACACCCTGCCCCCAACAGCATTTATGCTGACGAAAGAGGTATTACTATTGCTATCCTTTGAGATGGAATTTTTTAAAAAGTAATTTGGCTGTACATATCAGCTGGCATTATAGGTCATTCTGCTTGGATACTGCATGTTGAATGTATTTGTGGGAAGCTGCACTAAGTGACATGAACTGCATGACTTGTGATTGCCTCTTATTTCTTCATCTAGGAGAAAGCCTATAAAATAAAGTTTTCACTGGTATGTAACAGTCAGACTTTGACCTATTAAACATGGGATAAACTAACTATTAAGAATTTTAATTAAGACAAACACATATGTGTACACACACACACACACACACACACACACACACACACACACACACACCAGTGTAAAATTAAAGGGTCATGGAGGATAATGGAGAAGGGGCATTCCTGCTGCATTATTCGATTCAGGTTGGTGAAAACACAAGGAACAAATTGGATGATTACTTTCAATAGCATTTCACTTAATTAATGTTTCACGCTACTTAAAAGGATTCCATCTTTCTGGTGAACAATTAGAGTTCTTCTATCCTCCAGATCTATGTTACTTAGCTGTCTCCCTGATAGAAATATCAGGGAGACATTGAAGATCACCCAACACTTTGAATGGTTTCAATTGCTATCATAGCAATTGCAGATTTGTTCCAAAAAATTGATGGCAACATACACTTGATTTCTTTAATGGGACAAGTCAAAGCATGGTTCACAAATAGAGACTATTATTTCTGATGTATGTTATGGTCACGTTGATTTTCAAATTTCAATTAATGACATAAATTATTCTAGTACGTATACTATGGATTTATTATGATGGATTTTCCCCAGTAAGTTGTAGAGTTCTGAAGAGCCATTAGAAAATATTTGTTAGATACTTCTGGTGCTCCTGCTGATATATGCCTAAAGATAGTATTCAGAAGTGACCATGATTTCATATAATAATTATGAAAGAGTAGTGGTGGGTTTCTACCGGTTTGCCCCGGATCGTGTGAAGCGGTAGTGGCGGCAGCAGGAGACTCCGTCCACCCGCCTGGATGTCATCACGGACACTCTGCGAAGTGCCACGCATGAGCGCACTCCCAGTTCTGAATCAGTAGTGAAAGTAAGTGGAACCCTTTCCCAGTAGTGGAAACCCTCCTGAGGGTCCCGTCGGCAAAACAATGCCGGCGGGTGGCCCCCAGGACAAGAGCCTTCTCTGTGGCAGCGCCAA
>JANHFK010002467.1:23229-37865 GCA_036250565.1 Sibynophis collaris | reverse complement strand
ACACTTTTCTACTTTGTCTAGTAGTAGGTTATGGTCTACTTTATCAAATGCCTTACTGAAGTCCAAGTAAATTATATTGACAGCGTTCCTCTGGTCCACTGACTGGTCCACTGATGATTAAAGTTGTTCCAACTCCCTGTTTCTGCATATCTAATATCATGCCTTATACTGTCAGAACAATATGGGCCAGAGGAGACAATCAATGAAGATACACATTTTGCTTCACTCTTTAGAAGTAGGAAAAGCAATTCATCCAAAGTTTGCATAGTCCTAATAACTTAATGATCAGAATTTAAAACAAACAACACAGAACAACAAGCAGCTATGTGCTGCTCTTTATGGCAGAGATGATGGTTGAGAAGTGAGAGGATGGGAAGGAATGCCTGCTGGCGCTGCAGTGCTGTAATGTAGTGAAAGTGGTATTTCAAAATCTAAAAGTGAAAGTGGTAAACCATAGCCTCTTCTTTGCCATGATTTTGGAAAGGATGCACACCAGTTGAGAGTAATTATTTAGATGTTCTTCAGAGATTATTCATCTGGAACTTCAAATTGGTCAATGTAGTTTTAGTTCCTATAAATTATTTTTTTTAGTGGTATGTGTAGAATAATCTATAGAGTGTAACCTGCCAGAAATTATAGAGCTATTAAAAAAAAAAAAGATTGCTAACTCAAAAGAGTGACTAGGTTTACAAACTCAGAGTTTCTGGGGGCAAAGAAAGCAGCAAATACCAAATCAATATATTTTTGCACCTTCCTGCAAAGTCTTTTGCACTTTGGCTTCATGGTTTCTGAACCCAAAATAGTGTTTATAGGGACATTATGGAAACTGCAGGTTAGGAAACTTAAAGAAATTTGTCGTTAAACATGATAGAAAAAAAGACTTTCTCCATCATAATAAAGTTTTTCAAACAATCAACAAAATGATAAAATGAACAATCCAGACTCATTCTTGTTAATTTTAATATAGTAATATTTAGTTGAAAATCTGAAAATCTGAAATCCAGTGGAGATTAATAATGACCAATTTCCAGATTGAACAACAAGAATAAAAACTTCCTCAAAAGTACAATATGCTCATGTAGTTAACAAGAGAGAATTGCAGAAGATATATTCTTGGAAATACATATGCTTCATTAATGAAATAAAAAGTGTGACCTTTCAGCAATCACTTTACAAAAATTCTAGAAGTGTGGATACCTTGAATTTGGATTCATATTTTATTAATAAGATGTTATGTTTGTGTAAAAATTAATTTAATGAAACACTGGTCTCAAATCTTCATGTCATCTTCAGGGCCCTTAAAAGTTTTGATTTAAAACTTCAGTTCAAAGGTAATTAACTGAATCGCCTTTTCAAATCATATGTTTGAGCTGAACTGATTTCACATATTCAGGTGAATCAGTTTCTTTGAATGGTTTGCAAGATGATTGCATATGCTCAATTAGTTCATTGAATAAATTAAAACATTTGTATGTAATTGATTCAGTGAATTGACTGAATCAACTCAGTGGACCCTGATATTCACCTGATTTACACAGTTCTGTGTAAGTGTCTGTGTAATTGTCCTCCTGACTATTACAGAACAACCCTCCCCCCTGTAGTTCAGTTACCATAAATCATTTATTGACACAGATATTAGTAGAACAACACAGTATTGCTTTCAGTCCCATATTCTTTAGTAATATTCATTGTCTCTATTAGAGCTGGCTTCTTTGATAATACATTAGCAATACTTTATCTTGTAAATAAAAATAACAAGAAATATGATAAGATTTTGCTTGAGATATTGCAAAATTTCCCATCAATTTTTACAAATAATTTTATAATACACAATAATCTTTACTTGTTAGTTTTTCTTTGTTACCTTAAAATGGTTGACCTAGATTATATTTTAGCATTACTAACCACTGCCACAATATTTTAAATTAAAATGAACAATGTGTACTAATGCAGTTACTCAGTATCAGTATACAGTGTATAAAATATTATGACTGGTCATTCTTGGTAAGTGAGATTTAGTTGGAGAAAGCAAATGGTTGCATGCAGAGATAACTGTGAACAGCTTACAACACAGCTATGTAAGCAGTGGTGGGCTGCGATTAATTTAACAACCAGTTCGCCTAGTGACTGGTTGGGTGGGCATGGCTTTGGGGGTCATGTGACTGAGTGGGCATGGCCAATTCAATGTTACTCATAGCAAAGTGGGGTGGTGCAGGTGGGCAGATGCTGCAGAGACAGAGCGATTTCCTATGTACCATTCTGACCCCCTTTCCACCCCTTTTGGGCTTATAAACTGAGGTCCAATGTTCATGGTTCTGCCCACCCCATGTGTAATGTCAATATTAGTGACAGACAAATCTCTTGATTTTGCTTTCTCTCTGTCACTTAAAAAAAAAAAACTTCACTAATTTTTATTCTATTGAAAAATATTAAGTTCTTAATAGAAAAAGAAAAGAAACAAAATTGTCATTCATGTTTGAATAAATTCACAGAAAGAGAATAATTTTGTACCATATTAAAGAGGAGGAATCTGAAAATTAAAAAAAGCTTTAAATTATATTTCACCCGGTCCTATTTATACAGAAATCTCTAAATTTTAGTTAAATTCTAATAAAACAATATAAATAGTTTATCAGAGATACTTTTTCATGCTTATTTGTAGAACTAGGCCAGGACTCAGTTAGTATTTCAGACACAAAGCATCATTAAATAATTTGCACAATAGTGCAAGTTTCAAAAAGATACATAAATGGTCAAATCATCATAAGATGTTGATAGCCTCACCGGAATATCCATATGAGAACACTGAAATCTTACAAGATTTAGCAACCACAGAATATTACAATCTCTTAAAATATGGTTTAAAATATTTGCTTCTTGAAAGTATACATGTGCCTTTAGATGCCATTTTGTTGTCCCCTTTTGGATTATCTGTGCTGCAATACATATAGTATCTACTGAGCAACAAATTGCTTCTCACCAAATGCCTGATTCTTTTTAACTGGAGTTGGTGCAGTCTGAATCTGGAATCTTCCACACATAAAGCAAATGGTCTGCAAATATTTATTTTCTATACTAACTGCAACAAAGCCCAGCACATTTTCATGTGACAAATCAATCTTCTGAACAAAATTGTGTGTTTTATGAATCTTCTAATACCTTTTTTAAAAATGTCTGTCATATTCAGGGGAGCCCCGAAGGAACAGTAACTGATGTTTATTTATAAGTCATGCTGGTTTAACTAATCACATTTTAATTTTAATGCATTTTGCAATTTCATATTTATTGTATACAAATAGGAATTTTATGAGCATATCTCCATGTTATTAATGTTTAGTATGTTGACTTCCCTCTAGAGTCTGACCCTGTGGAACACAAATATCAAATAAATAGAAACAAATTAAAATCTGATAGGCCTCGCGAGTCCCCCTTGCTGAGCAAATAAAATGGCCTGTTCTCTCATCACTCAATGAATCTTCTAAACTGATTAAAATAAAAGATTTCCTGCAAGTTTAGGTTGTATTTTCATTTTTCTGCCATGAATCAGTGCTAAATGATTCTCTTCTCAGACTTAACAGTTTGTATGCTGGAATTTGTGTTTCTAATATATTTATACGCTGTAAAAGTCCCTTATTTTTAGAAATACCAAATCAGATGCTTATAAGAAGTGCTAAGAAAAAGTTTTGCAAGGTTTTCTTCCAGAATATGATGGAATATACTTTTAAAAAGTATATTCTTTAAAACCATTTAAAGTAAAATCTATGGCTAGTTCACATAAAGAAGAGTAATGAAAAGCGGAATGGAACAATTTGCTACAGCCAATTCGTTGTGGTCACCTCACCACTGCCAATTTTTTCTATGGCCAACTCAAAGTAGTGAGCTCCAAATTTTTTAACAACCGGTTCTCTGCCCTAATGACTGGCTGGGTGGGCATGGTTGAGTGGGCGTGGCTAGGGGCATCATGTGACTGAGTGGGCATCACCAACTCTACATCACTTGTGTGGGGGGTACCTGTATGGGACAGGCAGAGTTGGGGAGGGAATCCAGGGGTCTCCAGAGGGGCGGGCAGGAAATAAAAAAGATCCAATGTGTTTGTGTGCGTGCGTGCGTGCGTGCGCGTGTGTGTGTGTGTGTGAAAGAGACAGAGAGACTGCATCAAGCTAGACTTGAAAAGCTGGCTGCAAGAAGAAGAGAAGCTGGGTAAGCTGCACCCAGGTGCTTCAAAGGTTCCCTCATCCCAGAAGCAGCAACCTCGTACTCTCTCCTCTATGCTAGCCCCCTTCTTCACCAGGAATCACCCAGCAGCGGAGACAGAGAGGTAGAATAGGGCAATGGCAGCCGTTAGCATTGAGGGGAGAGCGTTCTACACAGAAACGCCACCCCCTTCTCCCTCTCCATCTCCATTGCTGGGCAATCCCATGCGAAGAAGGGGGATAGTAGAGAGGGGAAGAGTGCAAAGTTGCTGCTTTGGGACGAGGGGACCCATGACACATCTTGGTCCAGCTCACCCGACTTCTCTTCATCTTGCATCCAGTCTTTTTGGCCCATTTTCAGGCCTTTTTTCGAGCCATTTCAGGCCACTTTTTGGAACGATTTTGGCTTGAAAAAATGGCTTGAAAATGCCCCAAAAGCAGCTCAAAGATGGGCAGGGGCAGGGCCAGCTGGTGGTCCGACTTGCCATGTCGAGTTGGCTGTGGTGAGTTGGCCGTGGTGAGTTGGCTGGAGACCCAACAAAAAGACAGACCACAATGTTGACAGAGAAAGAGAGTTTCAGTCTGACCTCCCAAAATGAATCATTTTGAATCATTCTATTTTTCTATGTGTGAAAGAGATCGTATACTGGATGAAAAATGGAAGTTGCATAAAGACTAGTCTGGAATATGTAACATTGGTTTAAATGGAGAAACAAGTCTCTGAGCCTATCTAGATCACTTTTCTTTATAATCCACAATTACATGAAACAAACATGTAAGATTAATAAAAATCATAAAGCAGAAGAAAAGAAGAAAGCAAAGATCTTCAAATAAAATCAGGAGTAAAAAAAAATAATTGTGAAAGTGCTATTACAAAGATATTCAACTGAATAAATTTTTGTGTTACAGGAAAGTTGGCTTCTCCTCAATCCTGGAATAAACCTTGCCAAGAGATAACAATGAGGTGGTGTGAAAACCATGCTCCATATTAATAGGCTCTCTAAAATGTATCATTCCTAGAACAGCCACTTTCACAATGTTAGAATATCTTCAGAGCATGCTGACTATTGCAACCCAGGATTCCAGTTACATCTGTTTGCCTGTGCCTGTATTTCTAGCCAGGAAAAATATTACAGTATTACAAGTCACAAGCAGAGAAAAATGGAGATATATTATTAAAATAAGCCAGCTGTTGAGAAAGGGAATTCCATGAAGTAGTGATAGAGATGTACTGCAGCCTTCAACAATTTAATTAGCTGTTTGGTCAATTCAAGGTAATTGTCTTGGAAGCAGAATAAAAAAGAACAGCTCGAATCACTAGCAACAATAGATATTTTTTGTCATCAACATTGGCATATTTTATGATTATCTGGATTTTCATGCACAAGATAAGCCTGAAGATCTTAAAATAGGATATTATTCTCTGAGGAGTACTCACAAACATTTCAGAAGTATTCACAAATTTCAGAATGAAGTGAAAGATTGAAAAACTATCTTTGCCCTCTATTGATTTCTACTGGGTTGAATTTGATTTGTAATCAAATACCCTGTGTAATATTAAGTTTTCTAATTGTCAAGCTTGAATGCTGTTGCCACCATTATGGCTTCTCAACTTGCCAAAGAACCCACGGGGAGGGAAGGCTGAGAAGGAATGCAGGCTCCAGACTTCAAGAGGCAGAGCTGTGAGAGCCAAGGACACTTTGGCAGGTGTTTTCCAAGACCAGAGCCTTTTTCTCATAACAATACAATGACATTCAATTTGACAATGTGACCAGCACTAATAAGGGAGAGGGGGAAATCTATACTTTAATTATGTGGATTTGCGTGCGAATTAGGTTGAGCTGGTTTGCACATCAGTGCCAAAATGATGTACTCAATAAAATTTTGCATTCAGACATTGGGAGGTCTTGAATGTGCTTGCTTTGGTTGGATTCATCAGTCAGAACATTGACAATAATATTGGACATTCTTTCCAAGTACAGATACTGAAATATTTCAAATTGTCCACCATACTTCATCCACAAGACTTAACAATAATTCTAATATTTGTATTTTATAATTTTAGATATATTCATATATATCTGCAATTTGATATTAAATATTATATATATCAAATATAAAATTTGTATTTATAGGCAACCAAAGGTTTTGTGGTAACCTAAACCTGAATCTTTGTTCCATTATCAACTCTGTAAACCACAATTCCTCCCTTGACATAAGAAATTTTAAATATGTAATTAAGTGAGTAAATTTTGTTTCATAAAAAAGGTACACTTTGGATTTTTCTTAAAATAATGTATTATTAAATATATGTAATATATTTATAAAATATATAAAAAAATATTAGGAAATAATTATTAAAAGAACAAATTCCCTGTCATCCCTGATGCTTTTGATTTCTCTTAAGGCCTGTTTTTTATAAGGATAAAGTTTATCCAATCATGTATTCCTATTGATGATATATAACATACATTTTAAGTACTAAGTTTTGATTACTAACATTTTAAATGTTTTAAAACTAGAAATGGGTTAATTTATCCCCTGTAAAATTATCCTACCAAAATATGAAATTTTATATGAAAAAAAAGGGGGGGAGAGAAACCATTAATAGCTTTTTTATTTTTTTGCAAAATAATTTTTCTCTTTCATTTTTTAAAATCTGTTACTTAGGAAACATCAGACCTAGGGAAATTTACAGGACTTATATTTACATGAAAACTTTGAGACTGATTTATCTCCAGATCAAGTTCTTGTAAAGTAACATTTTTCTGTTACTAATTATTTTTGTTCACAAGAATCTCCCTCATCTTAGAATAAATGAGACAACTAGTTGTGCATTATTAGATTATGCCAAGTGTGTCAGAGTGTTGCTTCTTTTAAAAATGCCTAGTGCTAGTAAAAATTAGCTTTGTTGTAGTGGAACAGGCTGTCTTTATTGAAGATACCACATGAAGGCAATGAAGAAAGAATTATAAATATTCTTTCTTTAAAATGGTTTTTATACAACTACAACAAAAAGAAAAGATGAGAAATAAACAGGAAAGAATTACAAGAAAGAACAATATAAATTATAAATATACATAAAGTAATATTAATTACAAATTCAAACTTGTGCAGTCTTAGCACACAGAATTATGCAATCCAGTTTTTTCCATTATTATGCAATTCAAACATATTTGCATAAGAGATTGTGCCAAAATTGATAAATATTTTACTTCTGTTGTGTGGTTTATACTGGGACTTGCAGATAGAAGTTGAATACTTATGGCAAAGAAATCCATTATTATACCTTCAGTGATTGGAACCTAAAGGACTTCCTCGGTATCTGGATATATTGAATTTATCAAACCTAATTAAGCACCCTAATTAAACAAACTGCCTATATTTTTAGATGCTACCTTAATAGGTCCTTGATTGGGATTTGAATTATTAAGATCCCACCAGTCTTAGTCTGTGAATCTAACAAGTTTACTCACACATAACAATAACATCAACAATAATAATATGTCAATCTATATTAAAAAAACCATGATGCAGCACTGCAATCCTATTCATACCTATTAGGAAGTCAGAATATTTGAGATTTTTGAGGACCATTCCCAGATTCTGTGCATACGTGGATGTGTTGCAAATATCTGCTTATTTTCTATCCATCTCCCTCCTTCCCTCTCCTTCTTTGTCTGTGGATGGCTAAATAGACATACCCTGTTTTCCCGAAAATAAGACCCAATTGCATAATAAACCCTAGCATGATTTTTCAGGATGCTTGTAATATAAACCTTACCTCCAAAATAAGCTCCAATTAAGATTGTCAGCCAGATAGGTGCATTTTGTACCATATTTCTCCAAAAATAAGACCTAACCAGAAAATAAATCCTAATGCATTTTTTGGAGCAAAAGTTAATATAAGACCCGGTCTTATTTTCGGGGAAACATGGTAGAATCACATACATATAATATGATAAGGAATACTATTGTATTTCTATAGATGTATTGTAATTTCTTCTTTCCTCAACATCTTCTAATCTACAAAAAACTATTTTATGGGGTTCTTTTGCATTGAAATATTTGTTTATAAGTGGGAAAACGCAACATAAACAGTTTGCTTTAAGAAATACGTAAGCTTTAGCTCATTTTCATTTTATAAAAGTTGTACAACAGGTATTTCTCAGAGGTGACAGGTCTAAAGGATAAAGGCACAAAATTCAATGTTTATTTTTTAATAAATGCTTAAAATCACTAATCTCCTCATCTGAATGAATGTATATATTTGTTTATTTATTTATGTATTTATTTTAAAAATAAACTACTCAATGGCCAAAGCTGTCTTGTAAATTTACAATAAAATACTTCAAAAGATTTGAATAAATATATATATAGTACAACAAAGTCAAATACAGTAAATGTAAAATGAAAATACTATGCAAATTAGATAACAGCAAGGCAGACATCAAAATCTAAAACTATATAAATCAAGATACAAACAACTCGATTGTAAAGCTAATTTAAAAATCGGGGACAATAGATAGACCTTCATCTAGTGTCAAAATGACATTAATGAGTCTCTGAGTGGAAATTCCATAAATGAAGTGCAACCACAAATAAAGCTTTCCTGGAGAAAGCTTTCTAGATGAATATTACCATTGTATTACTATGCATGCATGTTAATTATATGAATATATGAAACATAGTCCTCTTCACTAGCTATTAATAAGGTGAATTCTCCAGCCATTTAAAGGCTTATGTACAAAGTACTGAGCATTTAGATTAATCTCTGACATACAAAGCTGTCCATAATTCCTTAGTCTTCAAGACTAGATGCATTGATTCTATAAACTGAAAGTTCAGATAAGCTTTTAAAAAATCCATTAACTCAGGGAACTGGATGGGCTTAAGGCTGACACTGACAAAGTAAAGGGTTTCACAGTAGCGCTGCATCAGATTGATTCAAGTGTCAGATGTTTAACACCATCAAATGAGGCAATATTACATAAAATTGATGGAACAAACCCCAATTTAATTCATTTGGGTGTCAAGGCTGGCAAGTGGCTACTCATAAGCTTCTGAAGTACTATGGTCTTTGCAAGACACTTAAGTTATTGCAGTTGATGGGAGCCAGTCGGGCAGCTGAAATGAAGACACCCAATGAGACAAAATCATACAAACAGTTTTAGAGACACAAAAGCAGCTAGCAGGACAAAGAACAAAAGTTGTACTGGCAAGTTACTATTGGGGGAGAAAAGGAAGGTTAGGAAACTTAATAAATTTATTTTTGTGGCATTTCAAACAGATATTTTTCTAAATTCCCCATTGTTAGGGATTAGCTATCATAATTCTCCAAATATTTCAGTTCTTGACCATTGTACTGTGTTGAATAAATGCATAGAAAATTATAAATCATTGGCCTTTTGTTGTTGCTGGTTTGTTTTTGGTAAACTACGAATTGAACTAAGCAGTGTTTTAAGATGGAAATAGAATGGAATTCTTGGTAAAAACATGACAATGTTAGATGGACTAGAAAAGATAGAGAAGATATATCCTTATCTAGAGTGAGTTGATTTGAGTGAATAATCACTTTATTTTTAAGTGAAAAATGCAGCACTGATTTATTTTCTCAAATTCTACTACCAAGTTCAACTTTGCATTACTTGGAACTGAGAATTGCAATGGCCCAGTCACACATACTTTCCTATCCTTAATGGCTATTAGGTGTACAGTGTGTACGATCTGCTAGGGCAAGGACCCCCAACCTTTTGGGTATCAGGGACTGGTTCTTTGTTGGACAGTTTTATGTGGGCCTTTACACACTGCCTGGATCCCACATGTGCACAGATAGAGCTTCCCTCATTTGTGCAGCCCAGTTCCTGGTAGGCTGAGGACCAGTGGCAGTCTGCAGCCCAGGGGTTGGGGACCTCTGTGCTGAGGGATAGATCCATATCTTTACTATTAGTAGGATATTTATTTTGTGACACCTGGTTTTTTAAAATTCTGACAATAAATGTATTTTTCTTTTGTGAAGCTGATATTAGATATGTTTGGTTATTAAGATAGACATACTTTTGTAATTTTAGGAAGGGAAGGAAAATCATGCACCAATGCTTTTTGAATAGGTTGATCTTAGTCACTTTCACTACAAGTAATGTAATGCTTCTTTAACAAGAAATTTTAGAATGCTTACCATCATCATACTTACTTTAATTAACAAATATTTTGTTCCCCTCCTTGTCTACTTATCAAAAATGATTGTATTTAATACAGAATATCTTGTTTATCTGCCCTTCTGACAAATCAAGCACACATATGCATTTTTAAAACAACTGTACTCTATATTATCAAGTAAAGAGATGAGAATCTCTCTACATTTTTGTAGAACTTGATTACTTGGCCACTGATATGTGAAGGTTATTTGAATTCTTTTCTTGAGCAAGAGAAGAGGCTGAAATCAATGCTTTGCCTTTTTCCTTTTTGCATGTACATGTATCACAAGAAGTGATGAATTGTTTGAACAGAGCAACTGAATGATAAACAAGTCTGGATTTTGCAGTTGGCTAGGAAAAAGAAGCTTTAGGGAGCTAAAGGACTGCTGCTTGCTTTGGAAGACTTTTTGTTTTATGCACGCATAACCTTGTGTGGATGGAGGGTTATATTCAATCTTATGTGCCAGCAGCCACATTCAAAAAGTAGACATTGTTGTAAATATAAATATGGCCAAGAAAACAAGTGGGCAAGATGAAGATGAGAGGTGGGGGGAGAGGAAATAGGTTCTACTTTAATATTAAATATGCCTCCAGTCATCCAAAAAGGGACATGACAGCATATTTGTATATATTTTATGCCATTATTTCTAAATACTTATTCTTAAATTTTAAAATATATGTATCATCTCTCTGTCTCTCTTCTATTTATCTCTGTTTCTATCTGTCTATCTGTCTATCTGTCTCTCTCTCTCTTTGTCTCTCTTTCTCCATCTATCCATCCATCCATCCATCCATCGATCCTGATATGTTCAATATTTGAAAAAGATGAAAATTTTTAAGGGATAAAATTTGGGGGCAGCTTATTGCTACCATACCTAACCTTTTATGATTCTGTTCTTTACAAGAAGCATTGAATAAATAAGTCATTGTACTGTATTTCTTCATTATTCCTCCTTTAGTATGCCACAGAAATTGAAACAACCTTTTCCTTAGGGTAGGAAAAAAGGTATGAACAAAACAGTAGAATTCATCTGATTCACATATGGATGGAATTTATGAAAATGTTTATCTGTCAATAATTGTGTTTTATGCTTTTATGCTTTTATACTTAATAAATACAATACACATACACATACACGCATGCATGCATGCACACATATACCAAAATGTGCTGACTAAATATTTTCTAGCAACTCAGCATTGATCTTATCAATATGATTATATATTTATACATTCATTAATGACATATATTACAGAAAGAGCTATTGGAAAACTGCATTAGAATCAAAGCCATTGCAATCAAATAGCAACAAAACAAAACAAAACAAAAGCTGGTAACAATGATCTAAAATCATTGTTCCCAGCTTTTTTTTTTTTTAGACAAAATCTGACCACTGAAAAAACAACCATCTTGTATCTAGTGCAATAAATCTTATATGTCATTGTGCAAATATACAACAATCATGTTTATTTTCGGTATGCTGAAAACAGAAACCATCGACATGTAGGAGAGGAACCAAATTGTTTCTATTGCATTGCTTTTCTATTCTGTACCATTTCAGCTTTAAATCCCTGGAGGTATTAAAAATAAAGCAAGAAACGGGATAAACAATTCAAAGGTGGATAAAGCACAAGAATAACACCCTAAAAACAGCTTCTTAAATAACTGAGCTTCCATCTCCACAGAAGGATTATGTCTGGGGAATCAGTTACTTCATCATGAATTTGCAGGGTTTTTTTTCATTTCATTACTATAGGGGTGTCAGCTTAGGGTATTTTATGAGAGCCAGAAGGAAATGTGTGTGTGTTGCGTGTTTTGTGTGTATGTGTATGTTTGTGCATTCCCCAGAGAGCCTGAATATAGAGAAAAACATCAGGTTATCAGTTAAGTTTGTGACAGGAAAACTATCAGGGTTAAAATGCTAAAAAGCAGTACTTTGATCGAAATGGCTACTGACACCGTTGCTTTTCATACGATATTGCAACCATCCTCCATTTGATATTTAGCATGTACAACACTGATCTGTCTGACATATTCTGGTATTTCTTTTGGTACCTTTCACACATGATGAGCCAGCTTTATGAGTAAGGCATTATCCTAACATCTTTCACCACTTCTGGAAAATAATCAATGGTGCTTACATTCAGGTGTCACAGAAACAGTTTATCTGCTGTCTTTGATAGCTGAGATTGCAAATTTAGACATCTTATGTTACTTGGGCTGTTTTGCATGTGTAAACTTTCTTTTCCAAAGCTATAATAACTTTTGGCTTGGCAAAAGCTTTTTCAAGCTTCATACATAGCATGGGGCTCAAATTTTAAAATAATATTAATTCCTTTTCTTTGAAGTAATAAAACTTCTGCTGAGTTATATAGATATTCTGAGTTCACCATAGATCCCATTCCTGTTTCTTGGGCCCATTGATTTTAATGAGGAAAAATGAACAAAAGCATATAATAATTGAATGTTGATCTTAAATAATTATATTTTTTCCCCAAAGCTTCTGAGAAACTATGGGTATAGTTCATTACTTTTTTGTTGATTAGAATCTTTTAAATGAAACATAAACATATTTTACACATTGTTTTTTTTAAACATACACAACAGTAAGTGCAAATGAGATAGAATTTAACATGCTCAGTCCTTCTACAATCACTTCCTACTGATAACCAGATGATTTGTCCCAGATAAATGCTAGGAATTTAATGTAATATGCTCTCTTTCCATCAGATCTGGTGAGGATATTTCACACATACCCAGTAGAATGGTGCAGGAATTGATGCTGTGGATTTTATAAAAAATAGAATTTTCAGAAAAACAGCAAGAACTTAGATTATATAATGAATGTTCACATCTGCCTTCATAATGACAATTTCAAATTTGCTATGTTTAAACTGGGAGCCTTAGTTTGTAGATGATTTAACTACCTTGCATAAACCAGCAGTTAAATTCCCACAAATTAAATGCTTTGCTTGTTGTAGTTGCTGCTAGTGGTTTTTTTTTTTAATATTCAAGTATGTTTTTAGCATTTGATGTTTGGTAAACTTATAATAATACTTACATGTCTTAAAGGATATTCTGTTCAATCTGGAGAGAAGAAATTCTTACTACCCTGGAAATGTGACAATCGATATAATCTTTTCCAACTAACAAATGTTATTAAAAGGTGTAAGCTTTTGTGAGTTGCAGCTCACATGGCATATTTTTGCCACCGTCTAACCCGGTTCTCCTTCTCTAATGTTGACAACTGATATATATCACTGAATTATGTGAACATGACAAGACAAATATCTGCATAAGGTTAAAATGCAATTGTTTTGTATTTTGCACTAGAAGGTGGAAATAAACTCCCACAAAACCTTGGATAGACTTAAAATGCTCAAAGATTCAAACTCAGCTAGGCAGATTGCCAGCTGGAAATGGCATGCTTCTAGCTTTAATATTTAAGAACAACTAGGAGGAAATTGTTGACAGATGACAAACAGAGGCTCTGAATAGGGAATATGCCTCAACCGAAACTTTTATTTATTGCAGTCTTCTGGGAAGATATTGAAATGCGTTATCTGTCCATCATGACTTGAAAATTGCTTAGCATCGTAGTGCAATAAAGTAACAGCTCACCTCTGTTATGAGGAAGGTGTTCATGTGCTCTGCTGACAGTATCTGATTGACATGACAGGTGGGGGTGGAGGGCATTGGCAGACATATTCATGAGTAATCATGGTGACAGTTTTCTACCTTGAAGTCATTATCGTCTAGGGGCCTTAAAGAATATATTGACTCTTATGGGGCATTTTGAAGCAAGGATGGTTTTTGGCGCTCTCTGAGATGTTTACTTACCCAAACTAGATAACATCATCAGTGCTAAACATTCTGCAACAAAACAACGAGCTCAGAAAATACCAAGGAGCATTCATATCAACCCTGAGCTACAAATATTCTCCTTTATTGATTTTGAAGTAAACGTTTGAATAACTTAAAGACTGGGGGTAGAAATAGTATACAGGCAAAAACTGTTATAATTAAAAGATATAATGATGTTTTTTTCTTAATAGTTTATTTATTTACATACTTTAATACTTTAAAAAGGACTTACAAAACTGTTGTGCCTTGCCTGTGTCCTGCGCAGTGGGCCATGAATCCAGATGACCAAGAGCCGACTGAGGTATGGAACTATCATCCTGTGCCACTGGCACCTGAGTACAATAGCGAGGAGGACTCAGTGCCAGAAGAAGACAACCAACC
>JANHFK010002463.1:50242-61252 GCA_036250565.1 Sibynophis collaris | reverse complement strand
TCATTTTAGTCTGCCATGTCTTCTCATCATCAAGTGTGACAAACAATCAATCAAACCTGTCCTGATTAGAATATAAGGATTCTCATATTGGTTTTGCCAATTATATAAATGTCCATAACAATTTTTACTTTTGTATTTGAAATTGCACTATATCCTGACCAGGCTAGTTTGGAATTAGTATTTTACTCTAGGATTGGAAGAAGTGTCCTGGTATAATTTTTGGTTAGCAGTCCTGCTGGTTATATCCAATAGCTGAAAATCAATTTAATTTTAGTTGCTTTCATTTTGTCAGCCACTAAAGATTGTGATGGCTTAGGAATGTAATAAATAAATGCAAATTGTTGCCATTTAATTTTAAAAGAATAATAAAGTGGCTCATTCTCTGTTAAGGTCTTCTTTGCAAGGTGTACTGCTTTCTCTGCCATGCTTTTGTCTTGATGCAAGTGTCAGGAATGGCTGGTGCTTTACCTTGATATATTTGCAATACTGAGTTTATCAGAAATGCTCAAATGAACAAAAGATGGTTTCACAGTGCATACTGTCATAGTACTGTCAGAGTCTAACAGTTAGTTAGATTCTGGTCACAGCATCATGAGCAGTGGGTCAGTGGAAAAACATTTTGTTGATGATTTATAGATAGCAACAACTATTTAGTGTGATGTACAAATTGGCATACACAATTTCCTTGCTTGGTTTGTTCTTTGGACACTCTCCAGCCTTTTCATTTCATTCAAACTTTATTTTGTGGATAATATAAAGGATGCCTCCATTCTTCTATGATATTTGCAGTGCTGCAATTGAATTGTCCTGGAGGTCCTCAATATGCATTTATTTAAAGCATTTAAATACTTGGTAGGAATGTTAGGCATCCTAGAAGAAGATCAAGAAAGCCATATATGGCATATATTTTTAAAGTTTACTTTTTGAACTATATACTATATTTTATTAAATCATTATCTTTAACTGCTTCTACCCAACCTCGTTATGCTTTGAAGTACAGTCCAAATCACAATTTAGCCTGTTAGATAGGGCTGAGGGGAATTCTACAAAATGGGAGAATGTCTGAATGGACAAGGTTCTGTTGATGTATTTGAACTCACATCTCTTTTATCAGCCTCAGAGAAGTGGTAAGATTATGTCCGAGCATTTTATTTTTCCATGTCATCAGCTAACTTGATCCCCTTCAAAAAATGTTATAAGTGATTTTTTTTCAAAATTCTGAGCCAATCACATGTTGGTTGTAAATTCTAGGAACTGACACCCACAATATCTGAAGAGTACCAGATTGTAGAAGGCTCAACTGTGTGATCTTGAGTTTTAAGATGAAGCACATTATATAGTAGCCATCTTTTGATCCTAGTCAGGCTTGTTCCATAATGCAAACCAGCTTCCAAAATAAAACAAATAAAGAAAAAAAAAGAATCTGTATAAATTGCTGTGAAATATACACCTTAACTTATGATGCACATGCACATTCAAAGTGATTCATGGTTTTGGATTCTTTAATGTTACACTTCCATTGAGGAGAAAGAAGAGAAGTTTCATTCAGTAGAGTTTCTTGTCTTTCTTTTGTATATTTATGTTTTTGTGCATTTGACTGTTAGTCAAACTAGAGAACTTTTGTAAAGTTGCTGGTAACAGCATAAGTCTTGATCTTTTATGAGTGAAGTGAGAGTCACCTGCTGAGAAGAGATTGTCGAGTCCTGATCGCCATACCTGAGGGTGGAATGGTGGTGGTGAGGACATAGAGCAGCACACATTGAAGCTGGCGAATCCAATGACGTGGGAGGCTGCTGTGGCAGTGGCAGGACACATTAGGACAGCGCTGACCAGCCGCTTATCAGCAGGCCGCTCTCCTGGTCATAAGCAGCACTGGCAGGCAATGAGGTGCACGGCTGGTGCGAAGAATAGAGAGGTGATGGCGGTGATGGGACTTCCAGTGGCAGTGCCATACAGCTGCTCATCAGCTGATCACCCCTGAGGCCATGCATGCACCTCCAACCATACTTCCCAGGGCTCTGCACCATGCCGTTGGGCCGGCCATACCTCTGTGACCAGATGTCAGCCACAGAGGGCCAGATGCTGGGTGATCAGCAGGCATATCAGGCCAGCCAGCGGGCATGGTCCTGGACTATAAAGTGCACTGGGAGGCAAGAACTGACTTGGTACAGCACTGTGTGTTATACTCATCGTGTACCAAGCCTCCGGCCTACGGTTGGAGATGAAAGCCTGGATTCCTGAGTTGCTTGGTTTCCTGTGTGTTTGCTTTAATCCTTTTTCGTCTGGGCCTGGACCTTTGAGAGAGACGTCTTTTGAATCAGCGTTTTACTTTGGTTTGTGTTTTCCTTTTCAACTCAGATTAAATTCCAGGGAGTTCTCTGGTCTTGCTGAAATCCAGAAATTTCTTACTCTTTTCTCCAACAAACCAATTTTAAATGTGGCCTTTTACTTTTCAACACTCAAGGGAGTCTCTTTTCTTTTCTTTCTTTTCTTTGTTTTATGACATTTTATTTTTATTTAAAACCAGCGTAGAGCAGAGCAGCGGAGGCTATTGAAGAAGTCCACATCATGCTATGTCTAACAGAAAAAAATGTGTTATACAGTTAATACTTAATCATCATCTTTCCTCACTGTTGGTGTTATTACTTGATGATTGCCAGTAAATGTTTGGTTATTTTAGGAAGGATATAAACAGAAGGTTCAGGATATACTTCTTAGCATATCCGATTGAGGTTTTCAAATATTTTAATTAACATGTTTAATTAATTTCAATGATTTTGAAATTTACAGTGTAATTTGAATATTGCCCCAAACTTTCACTGCCTAATAACCTCTCTGTACTTCGAAAAGAAATGTGAATAACCCATTTCTCATGCTTCCAAAATCCTAAATACTTGAATAGTTGCTTGGCAGAAAGAAAATTGTAATGGTGTAATACAAGATCTTTGAATGAAAATAAGCCATATAGATGTGCTTGGAAATTGTGTGAGAGGAATTTGATGTTGATCCATGCATCCAATGATTTTAGACCCATGCCTCAGCTTTCTACAACTGTGTCTTTTAAAGAAAAGTCATTCTAAATGTCTATTTCAGGAGCACATGACACTACTTTTAAAAAGGAGAAATGAAGCAACTCAAATGATTGTGACAATAAATCTAGTTGATTTACATGGGTATGTAAATCATGCTTTTAGTATTTTTCTAATGTTTACTGAATCATTTGGCAGATAATGAGCTCCATCTAGTGATGCATTTACTTGCCTAATCTTTACAGATGACAGACTGATCCACTTGCAGCAAATAGGGTTGGCTGATGTCCAGCTGCTTATTTCCAAATAAGTAAGGCATCAAGGTGACACTTCTCCAGAAGAAAATGTCAGCTCTGATTAATTGCCGATGGAAAGTTATTAGTTATCTCAGTAGAGTATAGTTTATTTTGTTTCCTTTATTTAAGACCGCACTTTTAAACAGCATTTTCTTGAGAACCTGGCATACCAAATACAATAACCGTATTTGTGATCTGTTTTTAATTCACTGCATTACCCATGCATTGTGATTGGGTAAGCAGTGTACAGCGAATGAAAGAAAGATATACTATAGGGAATCAATAGCTAACAAATTTATGCAGGACGGAACTGACTAAGCTGTATAGACTGCTGCCAGCTCCTGAATAGAATGAAGAGTCAATTTCTCACATATTTTACTGTGCACGCATAGTTACATTTCCAATCAGTCCTTAAGGTAATTGTGAGTGGAAGGGTTAGGATGATGTTCGTTGAAGAGTTATTGCTGTCCGCAGAAGAAGCCTATTGAGGGGACAGTGGTCTGACTTAGTATAAACTGCATATATTAATTTCATGCACATTGAACTTTTAAATTCCTGAGTTTTCTAATGGTTGAATGCCATGGAACAGGGATTGGATCTTCTTTTTACAGCTTAATACAATATCGTTAATTTTTAGCACTTAGTATTAACTTGTTAATCATTAGGTATGATACCATTTTTATATCATTTATAACCAAGTTTTCTGGCACTGTTAGACATCTCCCCCCTCCAACTTTGCTCCTGGACTTCCATACATTCTTAGGAGATTTGGAGATACTGATCTTAATGTTTCCGTATACTAGGAACTAAATGAAACCAGCATTTCAGCCCAGATGGTTCACATTTGATAAAGAGACAATAATCTGTCTTATCATTTTGCAGATGTATTAAAAAAGAAACATAACTCACTATACCTGAGACCTAGATATATATCTGTAGAGAAAATTTTATTAATTATCTGTTCATTTAGAACAAACGGGAAAAAAAGTAACAGCATCTAGGATGACTGTCCCTTTTTACAACATGATTGTGTTGAGTAGTTAACAGATAAAATAATGCAGCCTTCCCAATCATCTAAATACTAGATAGCATCTTAGTTTGTATACACTCTTTCTCTCAGGCATGAACTTTAGCACATACTTGTATGAAACAAATCAAGAAGATGCTGTACCTATCTAAGGAAAATAGTGGAAATGTACCATCTTCCAAACAGCTATAATAAGCATTTGATTTAGCGCTAAAAAGAAACTGTAAACTCAATATGAATATCCTACAGAGACTGGTATTCTTAAGAGACAATTACAGAAAGGCCTTTACATTAAAAAGCAGCAACTTCTTGAACTGAACTCAGATGCAGATAACATGACAATATAATTATTCAGAAGTGTTGTACTCAGATTCTACTTAAAGCACTCAGAATTAACTAAGTAATCTTGAGTTGGGTCCAATTCTTGATGACTGCTTGGACAAATGCTTACCACCTCATCCTGTCAAAGTCCACACCCAGTGGAAGCTTCTGGAGCATACTTTTGAACAACTATATGTATAATTCTTTTCAGTGATCCAGTCTGAAAGATATTTGTACATGGCGCACCATTGCCGAGTTATTCTGATCCAGGAAAGGGTGCAACTAGCGAGCTACAGTAGATAAAATATTTTAAATATATACTTTAAATCATTGGGTGAAGATCCCCAATTAAGTTAAAAACTTGTTAAACAAGGCGTGTTGATTTCAGGGAACAAACATGGTGATTGTAGAATGGTGGTCTAAAGGAACCTAAGGGATTCTTCTTCCTTTAATGTGTCCATGAAGTCCATTGGCTAGGCCAGTTCTTTTTGTGTTTGATATTCTGCTATTCCAGGATTTTACCCATTCTGGTATCCATGATTGCCAGTTTGTGTAATAATATTTTTTAAGGTTAGGAAATGCAAATCTGCCTCTTTTGCATCTTTCGAAAGGTTAAATCTTATTCTCTGTTTTCTCCCACTCGATATAAAACTGTAATTATTCTTTGTCAATTCTGCAAACATTTGTTCTAGTTTAGAATAGGTGTCATTTGGAATTGAAAGTTCGTCTTGAGTAGTCTATCCATTTTTCCTGTCATATTAAACGTAAGCATGAAAGTTTTCAGTTCTCCACCAGTATTTGGTTTATTTCTTTCTGTAATTTACAATAAATCTTCTAAAATATGTCTTTGTTGCAGCCTATCAGATGGGGTCCCAAATATTTCACTGTTGTTGTTGTTTTTTATCTCATAACTGATTTTTTTTCCTTTACAAAATGTACTTTTTGTTGTTATCTTTGTTTTCTTTTTATTGGTTTTATAACCAGAGAATTCCTCAAAACCTTTCTTTGTTTTCATCAGTTGTTTTATGTAAACTCTGGGATTGCACAACAGATAATATTTCTTCGCTTGTGTAGCATTTCATTTTGAATTATAATCCCAAATATTTGTTTTTCTCTCTGAAGTCTAACAAATTCTCAAAAGAAATTATAAATAATAAAGGAGAGAGTAGACACTTTGAATCATTTTATTTTAAAGAGCTAATAAGAAGGGCCATTTCAATGATCAAAAGCTTTTTCTATAAGTGTTACTGGTAACCCCCTGCCTTGCTTATTACTGGTATGTTGTAGAGCCATGATGGCGAACCTATGGCACGGGTGCCAGAGGTGGCACACATAGCCATATCTGTGGACATGCGAGCGTTGCCCTAGTTCAGCTCCAGCGCGCAAGCATGCGCTGGCCAATTAATTTTTGGGCTTTCCAGTCCCACTGGAAGTTGGGAAATGGGCCATTTCCAGCCTCCAGGGGGCCTCCAATGGGGGGCTGTTTTCACCCCCCCTAGGCTCCTAGAAAGCTTCTGGAGCCTGGGAAGGGTGAAAAATGGGCCTTCCAGTCCTACCAGAAGTCGGGAAACGGGCCATGTCCGGGTGGAGAAGGCCATTTTCACCCTTCCCAGGCTCCTGGAAAGCATGCACAGGGGGGTGGGGCATGGGGGTCATTAAATTATGGGTGTGGCCATGTGCGTGTGTGACCCCCCCCAACTACCCCCGCTTTTGGCATCCGACGGCAAAAAGGTTAGCCATCACTGTTGTAGAGCATATCAATCTACATGTCCTTTATGTACCTTTTCAGATTGTAACTTATTTTATTTATAGACAAAAGAAATGTACTTTTTTCTGACATTGAATCATATTATAGTAAATATAATCCATACTCAATAGAGAAATGGGTTGATATGACTGGGGCTTCTCTGGATTATTCCCTCAAGACTTCTCCATTTTTTAAAAAAAAAGTTTCTTTAATCTCCTGAATTGTTGCAATTTACTAAATGTTTCTCTATTTCTTTATTGCTGTTATTTTTCCTTCTTTCCTTTTCTTTCTTAATTTGTACACCAAAGCTTTTCCAGCTTTATATGAGTTCTCAAAGTAATTTTATTTGACATATTTTTGTGGGAGGGAGAATTAATCAATTTATTAAAAATTGCTTCTTAACTTTGTTTACATTTCTCTGTATTTACATTTTGGATTAGGATTAGGGCTAAATTTGTGAATTTGTTCTTAATTCTTTTACTTTTTCCCCTTTAAGATGTAATTTCCTCCTCCTATTATTATTTTTTATCTATTGCAAACTTTACAAAAAATCCTGTCATATAACTTTTACTTGTTTCCTATATGGTTGCGTTTGATATTCCTAGAGTCATTTTTTTTTTACAAAATCTTCCCACTATTTTAATATATAGTACTTTCTTGAGATAACAACCTTTCATTCATTCCCTTACTTAAAATGCAATTTTCTCCTCAACATTATGCCATTAAAATTGTTTTGTGAACCTCATATATCATTGGGAGAATATTTACTTCCTTGATATCTAGAGCTTTAGAAATCCTATACAGATTAATTCTAGAATATATTTGTCTTGCTGAGAAACATATAATTTCAGTGTAATCGGAAAAAGGAATAATCTTGAGGAATAGGTGGAACAGCCACAACCAAGAAAATGGTAAGATAAAAGCAATTTGAATCCAAGCCAGAACAGTAACCCAAGAAAGCATCTCAGATAAGTTCTCATGAAGATAAAGGGAGGGAGAGAGAGGCATATTCAGTATTTTGTTACTATAATCTTATAATAAAAAGTAGCATGCATGACTTTTGTTTCCTAGTCTTGTCTCTCTTGAAGGACTGACACCTGGCATCTATCAAAGCCAATATATCCAGATATCCCACCCCCAACCCTTCCTGCTCTTTTTCCTTAAAATGATTTCTGTAAATTCTTGGATAGCACTTTAATCATGTCTCCAAAGATTATTTCACCATCTGCAATTTCTATAAACATTTGAAAGAATCTCTCAAAGAACTCTTTCTTATTTGGAGCATAGGATAAATGAATATCAACTTTTTAAACCCATCTTTTTCTTTTCAATATTATGTTTTGTATCTTTATTCTTTTGTATGTTTTCTTAAACTTTTGTTACATATAAGTAAAAAAAAAACCCTAAAAGTATATGTGGAATGCAGACAGGTTGCGAGTAGGTGTTATCTGTAGGAGGGTAGTTTAAGTTTAAGCCCCATTGCTAACATGAAACAGAAGTGCCCTCTGCACAGCCCCAACTGCAATCTGGCATTAAGTTTGCCCCTTTATTTTTCAGTTCCACAAATATCTATAGCAATACATTGTAGCTTTTTGTATTAGCTATATGAAATCCTTCTTGTCAATTTTAAAACGTTGCCCATAGTTGTATTAAATTATAAAAAGTATAAAGTATATAGAGATAGTCCTCAATGGGGCCTGGTGTTTTTGCCATAAGCCATGAAAGTCATAAGCTGAGGCAGCCACATGACTTGGCCTGTTTTTATGAATGGAAGTTTTTAAGCCGCAGTTGTTAAATGAACCCTGTGGTTCGGGGTGGTTTCTACTTACCTTCGTTACCAGTTTGCAATGGGAACGCGAGTTTCTAAGAACCCGACAGAACCAGTAGGAACCCACTACTGCTGCGGTTGTTAAGCAAATCCATGTATTCCTATCGGCATTATGTTTGGTTGGAAACTAGCTGATATGGCCAGGATTGGCAAAAACTGTCATAAATTGCAATCACATGACTGTGGAATGCTGCAAACAGTTGTTAAGATGAGCTGGTTGCCAATGCCTAAAACGGGGTCATAAGGCCACAGGATGTTTGTGAAGCCATCAGAACTGGGTTGTCAATAACTTTAGAAGGGTCTGCCATAACCTGGAATGGTTGTTAAGTGACCAGTTGTTAAACAAGGACTACCTGTATCATGCTGGGTTCTGTGCTCTTAAAGTTAATTCTACAAGTATTTGGAGAAATAAATATAATCTCTTAATATTAACAGTGAAAAAACATTTATACACAAAATCACTTCTATGAAAAGAAATGAATTATTCTAATTGTTTCAAAGGCATAAAGACTAACTTTAGAAAAGTTCAGATACCTTTGGTGTAATTGTTTCTGTTATCACAGTTTAAAAACTAGCAAAACTACTGTCCTAAGGCATATTCTCAGACATAATTAGGGTTTTATCAGAAAAATGAGCAATATGAGGGAAAATACAAGTGCTATCTTATAGTATGTGTAGTCAAAGATTACTCATAACAAGTTTTCAAAAAAGAGCATCAGCAGTCTGAAAAGAAGTGGCAGCATTTATAAATATTTTCTATAGTTAGCAGTCCTTCTCTTTGGATGTTTATTGTTCCTTGAAAAAACATTCACATTCACTTACATAATCCCTAATAACTACTTTCTTTAAGTGACAACATTGTCCTCAAGAAACTTGTGCTTAATTCCATATTAGTATTATATCTATTTGCCTGACAATAGCATTAGCACTTATACTTATGCAATGGCTCTTTTGGATAGATAGTCTTTTCCTTATAGTTTATAGAATCACACAATTAGAAATGATCTTAGAGATCACGAAGTCAAACCTCTAGGTTAGTGAAGGATCTGTTAAAATATTTTGAAGAATTAGCCATCTAATTTGTGTTTGGACATACCACTTTATAAGTCATCCCAATAACTGATACCAGGTGCTATCAAGAAAGTTTTCCAAATATCTTACCCAAATCTATTTCCCTGGTTGTTTCCTCTGCAGGCAAATAAATTTAATAACCTGCAGTGAATATGGCCAACATGCAGTGGTTTGTTAAAGGCTAGCTTAATGCTCCCATGTTTACATAAATTAGAATTCTTAAGAGAGCTATAATATAATGTACTATATTATCTATTAATGCAGGTGTTGGATTGATTATAGGTTGGTTTGTCTTCAGTGCACAAACAAGTTTGAACTAGGGACTCAGGCTTTTAACCACTGCAACATTAGCTCTTCAGTGCCACCTCACTTTAAGATTTCTGGATAGCACAACCACAACTGTATCTATGAGCCTTTCTCCTGGATTCCCTTATTTATTTATTTATTTTTCTTTTCATATCATCTTCCTGTTCAGTTACAGCATAAACTTTCTTCTCCTATTCCTTTCTCCTGTTGTGTATTTTGAAAATCAAATGAAAAATGAAGATCATTCCAGCTTCTGCCGCTTTTATTTTGGAAAGAGTGGGGGGAGATTGAAATCCTTGTTATAGTGACAGCTCCATTCATGAAAATTTATGAATAAGCTAGAATAAGTGACTGATTGCAGTTACTAGCTCAGCAAGAGTCCCACATCACATCATTTTTCTTCTCTGAAAGTCCCAGTTGGTATAAGAATGGGAGATTTGTCACATTCAGTTTTGCTTTTTTGTTATCTTTTCAACTGGTTTAACATTTCCATTTGCAAATATTTTTAAAGAACCTACACAAAATGTTTATATTTGCCCAAAATATCATGCCCCCAAATATGCTTTTTTTTCTTAAAATGTTTTCCCTAACAGAATTAAACTAAAATTTTAGTAAACTACAAAAAGTTGAAAAAAAAGTAAAAGGAGAAAAGTTAGGTTCTGCACGTAGGTAGGAAAAGCCAAATGCACAGCTACGGAATAGGCAGTACCTGGCCCAACAGTAGTAACTATGAGAGGATCTTGATGTCTTAGTGGACCACCGCTTAAGTATGACTCAACAGTGTGCTGCAGCTACGAAAAAAGCCAACACAATCCCAGTCGGCATCAAGTTCACGAGAAGTGACAGAACTACGGTACTTTATACTTTATAATGAGACCATACTTGGAATACTGCATCCAATTCTGGTCACCAAAATACAAAAATGATGCTGTAGCCCTAGAAAGAGTGTGGAGAAGCAATGGGTAGCTTGTTAAAACTTGTTAAAGAGAGATCCAATCTGTAACTGAGGAGAAATTTCCTGACAATGAGAACAATTTCTCTGTCTCAAAGTTGTGGGCTCTCCATCGCTGGAGGTTTTCAAGGCACAACCATTTGTCTGGGATGTTATAATGTCTCCTGCCTTGGGCAGGGAGTTAGACTAGAAGGCTTCCAAAGTCCTTTCCAGCCCAACAATTCTTTGAAAAAAAAAGAACGCCATTTTGTTTGCATATGAAATTCTTCTACCTTTCAAGTCAGTCAGTCAGTCAGTCAGTCAGTCAGTCAGTCAGTCAGTCAATCTGTCTGTCTGTCTGTCTGTCTGTCTGTCTGTTTCTATCTATCTATCTATCTATCTATCTATCTATCTATCTATCTATCTATCTATCTATCTATCTATCTATCTATCT
>JANHFK010002463.1:33526-44103 GCA_036250565.1 Sibynophis collaris | reverse complement strand
TGAGTTTTAAAATTTGGGATTTTAAAATGGGGTTTTTAGAGAGGGTGTGGGTTTTCGGATTTTAGGTTCCCTAGGGGTTTTTAATACAGTCATTAATGTAATTATTTTAAGTGGGGTTTTACTTGTCTGTTTTTTGTGTTGTGTGTATTTTACCGGACTGTTCACCGCCCTGAGTCCCAACAGGGAGAAGGCCGGTATAAAAATAAATTTTTATTATTATTATTATTATTATTAAGAAAGAGAAGATGGCACTGGGCCCCTACAGCTCTGGCTATTTCTAAAATAGACAAATCTAAACAGTAACCTTGCCCTTCAGCCCAATATCACTAAATCACTAAATACTGATTTGCTTGGTTAAAACATTAACCTTCAAGTAATTGGAAATTCCTCTTGGAAACTCTAATTCTGCATTGCAATAAATAGATTACTTTTTATTCTTAAAATAAGTGGTTACCATTTTGGAAGCAAATTGGTGTTGCTGGGGTGGTGGCATTCCTGATGAATGAATGAAGGCACCAATAGTTCCCCTGGAGGTAGGTCCAATGATCTTGCTTCCAATCTGGCTATTTTGTCTACCAGACTCATCAGGGCTATTCCAGTTAGAAGTGAGCTCTGTAAAGAAAAAGATCCACATTCAGCATGAGGAATATATACTAAAGGCAGGGCTAGTGGTGGGTTTCTACCGGTTCGCTCCGGATCGTGAGAACTGGTAGTAGCAGCGGTGGGAGGCTCTGCCCACCCGCCCGGATGTCAATACAGATGCCCTGCGCATGCACAGAAGCGCCACGTGCATGCTGCCAGTTGTGAACCAGTAGCGAAGGTAAGTGGAACCCACCACTGGGCAGGACTCATCCTTCTATTCTACTCAACTTTTTTCCAATACTTGACTGAACCATGAATTAGCCTATATTTCTACCTCTTTCTCTGGCTATTTCACCGGAGAGGGGGGAGGGGGAGGAGGCTTTGTGTTCAAGAGTCTCCAGCTAAGACCTTATGGCAGTGATGGCTAACCTTTTTGCCGTCGGGTGCCAAAAGTAGGGGGAGCATAGGGTCATTGTGCTTGAGCGTGCCCACACCCATAATTCAATGCTCCATGCCCCCCGCACCTACGCATGAGACACCCCCACACACACTCCTTCTGCTTTCAGCATGCGATGGCAAGGTGTGCCCAGTAGGCCCGTTTTTCGCCCTCCCCAGATGTCATTCTAGGAGCCTGGGGAGGGCAAAAACGGTCTTACTCACCCCACCGAGGCCTTCCGGAGGCCAGAAACAGCCTTTTTCCTGATTTCTGGTGGGCCCAGAAGGCCCAAAAATCAACCGACCGGCACATGCATGTGCACTGCAGCTGAGCTGGGGCAACGCTCCTGTGCCCACCAATATGGCTCCAAGTGCCACCTGTGGCACCTGTGCCATAGGTTCACCATCACTGTACTAGATGTTTCTAATTATTGTAATGATTTGAAAGTTTCCATCTATACCTTATAAAGTAGCAAGAGGCATATGGTGCAAATCTGTATACAGAATGCCCAAATACCTCTTATGTTGATGTTGGTATCCTGATTTAATTTAGAACAACACTTAAATGTTTAGACATTATATATATTTTAATAACAGTGTTATCAGTGGATTGAAAAATGCTCTTAAAGGCTGCCCCTATCTTTAGGGTTGGTTGTGGGACAAATATTTATTTATTTTTCAAATGTATATTGCTAATTTTGTATGCCAGATTATTCCTTTATGTGGCCAGTGGAAAGTAGAAAACTCTATCTAGTTGTTGTGTTATGTTTCTTCAAATATTGGAATGTGACATTAGCTAGAGATTTTAAAGAGAAAAAGTTTCATCACGTTGAGATGGTTGATAAAAGATACATTCCATAATTTTTACAGTTCCATTGAATCTTAAGGTTGGGGGTGCCATTTTGGGCATTATCCACACCCCTGTTCAGCATAAGATTTTTTTTTTATTAAAGTATGTCAATTAGATGGCTCTCTAACTTTCATTGAAGGTAGTCAGATGCTGATTATAATAACTTCACCATGTAAAAATGTTAACATTTAAAATATCTCCCAGACATCAGCAAAAACCTCCTTAGATCACTTGCAATGAAATGATTTCACTTTTAGTGATTGATGATCCCTGTTAACATTTGGGGGATAGAAAGTAGATGGAAGAGTAATTTAAGAGTAGATGGAATTTTCTGTGGTGGGAGATGATTTTCTTATTTTTTGGGGGGGGCAGAAGTCTCTCTTTATAAATTGGGTTATGGTTATTTTGGATCTTACAGTATTCATATTTTTATATCTTCAAAATCACAAAGAGGTATTCTATCAATTTTTAGAACCCCCTGTCAAAGCGGATCTAGGAAGCTGCTCACCTCAGTTTTAGAACATAAAGACCAGTTATCACAATTCAATAATAATTTTTAAAACTGGTGTGAAGACCAGAGGTGGGTTTCATTTATGTTCACTACCGGTTCACAACGGGAGCGACGCACTTGTGCAGAGTGTCCATGATGGCGGATAGGCTGAGCCTCCCGCCACCGTTACTACCGGTTCTAAGAACCAGAGTGAACCAGTTGGAACCCACTACTGATAAAGACTCATTAAATCTAAATTGACTCTTAAAAGAGAGGCATTTTTTTTCTGGCTTGCACCAAAGTCTGAAAAAGGTGGGCTGCTTTAATAACAGTGAGGTACAATGTTTATACTCATGCAAGATCTGAAAACTTCTTCTGAATCATTTTGAAGTATAGAATTTTAAAAAATAAAGGTACATACTCCCATTTGTTTTGTTTTGAAAACCCATTTGTTTGAAAACCCATGCTTTTCAGCATTTTCATATGCTGGGTTGAATCGTGGTATTAAGATACAATATGACTTTTGTTTGGCTTAGAGATAATGTTTGTCAGGTATGATTTATGTGTTCAGTTGAAATGTGATCCTAGCTAATTATGTTGGCTCAATGAACTGTGACTACACTGTGGCCTAGCACATTGTGTCATCGAACATATTCTGCTCCTTCAGTCCTTCCTTATAACGGAATGCTTCCTTATCTTAGGTCTTCTAGCCTTCAAAATTTCTCCTTGCACTGTCATTCTATTTAGGAAGTAGCCACAGTAGTAAATGTTCAAATCTTACTAATTGTTCTTTGGAAGTGCAAAATTGTTGTAATTGCACATATTTGTCATCTTTTTTTCTTGACAATTACGGGTTGAAAAACCAAACACAGCTGTGTTATGACAATTCAAGTTCTAGATTTCTGAATGTTCTTTGAAGCTGTATATTTAGATGCTTTATAGGAGAGCATTGTTTCAATATCTATGTACTAATTTGTATACATAATGTACTAAGTATGAGTTGTAGTGATGTCATGGAATGTTCACACATATTCTAAATCCTGAATGTTGAAATTGGCAGCAAGAAATGGTCATGAACAGTGATTTCCTGAGACAGAACAGAGATATTGATTTTTCCATTAATAAATATCATAGCAGATAATATTTTTCAGCCAAGGTATCTACTGTCCATCTATTTAAACAACATTTAGGAAATGTGATAATTTAGCAAGAATCCAGAGAATAATTGGAAGAAGTAAGTGATAATAGTTTAGTTAGAAGGAAGCAGCTGAAAGAAAATACTTGGTTACCTAGAAAACACGAATTAAGGAACAAGTAAGGGTAGGAATAAGCAACTAAACAAAGATTTTGAATGCCTTAATTCTCAGCATGAAGTTGATATGACAAAGAAGGAAGAAAATGGATTCTGAGCAGCAAAAGATGTTGCAATGTTGCACACTTTAGAATGTACATTTTCTTTCCAAATGCCAACAGGACATTCCTTAGTTATGCCAGAATTAATAGCTGATTACAGAAACGATATTTGGAGATGCATTGGATCTTCTTAAAAGGAGTAAGTGTGGTCAAAAGAAATTGCTGCAAGTTAATTAATGAAGTAAGATTAGGTTAGGCATGACATTAGTTCTATTAGTTCCAAAATCAGTTTCAATGTTTGAAAATACTAAACAGTAGAATGTTTCAATTATAGTTGCTGATATCTGATAAGATGGGAAACAAATCAGGAGATAGTCTATAATTTTTCATCATCTAAAGTTAGGCATATTTTCAACAATTGTTTCATAACTAAATGAATATTGGGTAACTACTATGAACTAGGGAGTGCAAAACACCTGACGTTTTATTGCGAAGTAAATTTCAATGTTCATAAAGTCTTTGTCCAGCTACTTATATTAAATATGCTCATTACATTATGCTCAGTATATTAAGTTATATTTAATTGTGCTATAATTATAATTATTACTTGCTTGTGTGTACAATAGAAACTGCAGCCATGTTAAAAAGTAAATGGAAGATGATCTATATATATATCAGGAATGAGAAAGAAAGCCATTTGGGTTAACAGCAGACAATTGGTTTTAATGTGTACTATTGTCATATATACTGTATGTTGTTGCCTCTCCGCAGAAGTCCAAAGAAGTTAGTATAGTGTATAGTGAAATGCAAGATGCTATGGCACTAGAAGTCTCCATTGTCAGGACTCATTTTTTTGAGTCATGAGACTGCACATTTAGGAAGCTTAATTTGTGGCATTCCCTTATCTTTAGATTAAAAAAAATGATTAAGCCATTTGTCACAATTTGTAAGTGATTTTTTTTACATGACAACTAAGACTAAGAACTAAGAAAATAATAAGCTATAAATCTTGATAAAGAGTAGATAATTTCATGCCCTTCCTGTTTATATATCAATGGAATAATTCTACTACCAATATTCTATATTTAGAATTAATCATAGCCTGACTATTATTATAATAAAATACATTAGTTTGTAGTCATATTTAATACATTTCTTATTTTAATTTTGTGTGTACTGCTTATAAATATGTTGGATTGCACTGTTATATTTTTTTAATGAAAATCCTTTCCCTTACATATTTTATCTTATTCTTATTTACATTCTTGCTTGTCATATCCCTAAAGAGGGACTACTGTGATCCTAGAAAAACAGAATACACAACTCTTTTAACATTAATTGGATTTCCCCCTTTGTTTTTGTTAAAATAATTCATGATATTATTAGAAGAATTAATCAGCAAAATAGAAATGTCACCCAATATTGTTGCAGTTCGTTGGATGGAAGAAATACGAAATTCATAAAAACGAAATGTTCTACTTACCTATAATGGCAACAAACATGAGAATGGAAACATGAATAATTTAGAGATGTCATGACATAGCCAGATAAACTGTGTGCATGGAAGATTTGGGCAAATGAAACCCTCCTTGCAACTTGATGTAGTTATTTATCCAAATGTAAAGTCCACTTGAGTTCTTAATAACAGGTTATATATATAAGAAACAAAAACAACTTGTAGGATACAAATAAAAACACTTCTGGCCAACCAAAAACCAATATACCAAATCTTTTGCCAAACATAGCTAATATAATGAAAGGGGAAGGTGGGTGCAACCATTCCTTTTCAAAATGTTTAATTGTTTCTTTATTAAAATATATTAGTTATAAACATTTATAAAATTATACCAATTTCCAAAATGTCAGAAGCACAGGAGCTGCAGGAACCTTTGGGGAGGGAGGGATGCCATTTTTCAATGGTAAGCCCACTGACCCGAAGAGCAGCCTGCACCCCAGAACTACCCCATATCTCCTTCTGCGCATCAAGGTCATCATGTTCTGGACTGCCTTCTCATCTTCCAAACCTACTGGCAGCCTACACTATCCTAGGGCAAGGCATCCATTCACCATACTCGTCTTCTAATCACTCCAAAACACATAATTGCCAAAAATAACACAAACACAAAACCAGGTGCGCTGTAGCCAGGTCCTCATAGCAGCACCCTGCCTCCGTCCCATATTGCACCTGCTCTCAGGCACCCAGCAATTCAAAGACAGAAATTAAGCTATCATGGCAAATTCATATCCCACTCTCTCCAAATGTGCCCCAAAAGAAAACCAGATATAGGGGGTTAAGGTGCCATTCAAACTTTGGTCTAATTATGAAGCACAGGGATTTGAGAGTGGACGTTTCAGAGCAATAACTTTCAAATTAAGAAACTAAGGCCCTATATACTTTTATTGTAATATATAGTATTAATGTCTTGCAAGTATGAATGCGATTCTCCCCCTCCCTCACTTTATTTTTGTATGAAATAAAGTGTGTATGTGTCTTACGAAGATATTTTCTCAAGTTAGTTTCTTGGAAGTTGCACGACCCACTTTTCTGACTATTGCCTTGGTAGTGGCTTTTTTGCCTGTCCTTCAAGGTTATTCCTTAAGTTCAAGAGCATCAGGAGAGCATATATCTTCTGGTTTCAAAAGCACCATGTAGCACTACTGACCTAAGTCAGAATCTCTCCAGATCTGCAATGTTTCTTTCTCACCCAGGTCAAAATCACTGTAGGGGACCAAGAAGGTTCAAGTTCAAGCCCAAAGTCCTCCTCTCAGGCTGAGAAGGATGAAGGCTGTCATGTACTTATAAAAATAACAAAGGCAGGCTAAAAATTAACTAACTAACTAAACAACTAAATGTTGGAGGCAAAACCTTTGGATTGTAGATGGTCCTACTAGACCTGTCAGTAGTTGGGGGCCATGCCTAGTCCTCCAAACTGCAACCGGTGTCAGGAAGAACCTCCAGAGCAGTCAGCGTGGATCCAGGTCCAAACCTCTCTACTTGCAGTCCATCAGCCTAGTTCCAAATAGTCTCCACATTGTCCCTATGATTGCGATCGCTACTCAGGCTGGCCCCCAACTTTATTTAGTTGGAGGCCAGCCAACTGTGTGTGTTGGCTGGCTTCCGTGTGTGTGAGTACTAGCAGAACAAAGGGGTCATAAATGCTTTTACTTCCAGTGTGCCAATTGTCTTCATTGGGGACTTATAATCCTAGCCTGCTCTACAGTTACAGGAAGTTGCCATACGTACCAAAGACAATATCAGCACTTATATATGCCCCGGTCTTTTCCATTTTCAAACATTCCCATTCCCATTTGAAACTAAATTTCAATAATCTGTCAACCTCAGAACATTGAAAATAGGCAGAGAATGCTAAACATTTTCCCTCCAGGTAACTAGAAGGAGAGTTGAAAGCTAGGAACTTCTTGATCTTGGAATAACAAAAAACTTCCATCTAGGTATTGCTAAATGCCTAAATGGAGATTCTCAGTCATCCAGGTCATGGTTATCCCAAAGGTGTTTTTTTTCAAGAAGCAACTGGACTTTCGGGTTTTTCCTTGAAGTCGTTTTTCTTCTCATCCAAGAAGCAATTCTGGATGGTTCCATTCCCCACCATCCAGTCAGAATGAAACTGAAGAAGCTTCTTGGATGAGAAGCAAAACGTCTTCAAAGAAAAACCTGAAAATCCAGTTGCCTCTTAAAAAAAAATCACCTTTGGGACTTCCGTCTAGATAAAAAGAAAATAAATTACTAACACCTACCTTTTGAGCAGTTAGCATGCACCATCCCTTCAGTTTGTATTATTTTGTACAAGAATGTGCTGGTACGTAGAAGCTGGAGGCCTGGTGAAGCAAGAACGAACCTTGGAATATGTTTATTTGCATAGCATAATTGTGAAGAAAATTAAATTTACCATTATCAAACTTGGTTTTTTTTTTCCTTAATGGATTCTTAACTGCCCTTGTAATAAAAAAGAAAGCACCTGAATTTCTGCAGAATATACTGAATCTTAATATTGCCACTCTTTTAATAACATATTTGAATATCATTCAAAGTAACTCTCAGCTTTGAGTTTATCCTTTCGTTTTTCATTTTTTGTCCATTAGAACAAAATGTGTAAGAGAAGAATGGGAGAAAATGTAATTCACCAAAGCAGATATGCATATTTCATGTGCCTTTTTTGTTTTGTTGGTCTTTGCTTCATATGTATATTTGTGTATGCTCTAACTCAGCAACATTTTAAATTAACATAAACTTATTCCATGTACAGATGTGCTTGCTCTCTCTCCCTCTCGCTCCCACCCCCCACTTTCTTGCCAGTAAAAATATTGCAATCTGAGTGCAATGTTAGGCCTGTGTTAAAAACTCAACCATTCCTTGACTATTGTTCCCTTGTATGCAACATGGTTTTAATGAATAAAATTGGCCTTTTTTTCTTTCTATGCACATGACATATTTCTGAGGGAGAGTCAGTGAATCTGAGAACAATTTTCAGGGGCCCTTTTGGGAGGGCCATTTGCACTCACAATTGCTTTCTTTGTTGTTCAGTTTAAGGAGGATTATTCTGTTCTGAAGCAAAGCAAGGTGTCATGGTTAAATACCAATTTCAGCACAAAGACAGTTTGCTGCTCTTTCTTGGCTTTGTGCAGAGGAAAGTAACAATTCATGCTTTCTTCTCTTCTTTTGACTTTTAACTATCACATCATAATTACTTTTTGAAATGTTGGACAACTTTTTGGTGGTAGCTCAACTGCCCTTCCTCCTTCTTTTTTGGACTCCTGTAATATGTTCTTCTATTGTTCATTTTCTTCTCTAAATCCACATATTTGTCTATTAGTCTTATTCTATACTCTTTAAGACATTGACTGTTCTATCACAGCATTCTTGCTTTGGGGCTTGACTTAGTTTTCCTTGTTTAAATAATCCTCTTACACGATTCCAGTGAAAAGGGTTGAACTGAGTGTTCATCTTTTTGGTTCTGTGGAAGAAATGAGCCAATTAATGTCCATTCAACATAAATGTCACAGCAGACATTTATGCAGAGTTATTACCACCTGATTCCATGACATCCTCACTCAATGAGAGCATCTTACTATATCTATAGAAGAGAATATTTGTAGCTCAGTGTTGAATTGTGTGGTTCTTAGTGGCTTGGTTGTTTTCTTGCAGACATTTCATTACCAAACTGGGTAACTTCATCAGTGCTAATGATTATAGCTTAATGATATAGAAAAGGAGAACAAAATGGTGTTCTCTCATAAACATAGAGGGTTTAACTTGTCATCATAGCTCTCTGTCAGAGCATATATTTTAGAATTTATATTCAACTTCCTCTATCTCCAAGTAAGATTGAAAAGCTTCCTACTTAAAACCCTTGAAATATGGTGCCACTTTGAACAAACATTAGTGGATTACAAGGATCAGTGATTTAAGATGATTTTGCAAAAGACCCAACTCTAAAACACTGGGATTTTAAAGCAATAGCAATAGCACTTATACTTATATACCGCTTCATAGTGCTTTATAGTCCTCTCTAAGTGGTTTACAGAGTTAGCATATTTCTTCCAACAATCTGGATCCTCAATTTACCAACTTCAGAAGACTGGAAGGCTGAGAAAACCTTGAGCTGTTCAGAATCAAATTCCTGGAGTAAGCAATGAGTTAGCCTGCAGTACTGCATTATATCCATTGTGCCACCACGGCTCAGTAACTTTCAAACAAGTTTCAGTATTATTGGTTAGTTTGAATTGGGCCTTTTAGCACTTTTAATTGATGGTATAGGTGTGTCAGCTTCTCCCACCTGTTCTAAAAATGGGATAAAGATAATGATATAGAATTTAATTTGATAAATTACATATAATTAATAATTATTTAATTAGATATACATAATTAAAATAATTCCTTAGATGGAATTAGATGAAATAAATGAATAGATGAATTTATGTACCTTTGTAGAATGCTTTTTAAAAGAGAAAAAAAAGTAGATGAAGATTTTATGTTCCAATGCTAAAATATATATAATGGATGGTACATGATTTAAAGGAAGGAATGCTTGTTGTAAGGAGCACAAAGAACTGCCTGAAAGAATGTATATGGGTGTTTCAGAAGAAACAACAATAAGTTGACTGCAGTGGTAAAGGATTAAGAAGTATATGTTGGTAAAACAAGATGACATAGATTTAAGAATGAATGGGTCTGAGTGAATATTGATTGAATACAGAAGCTGATCATATACATAAAGGAATCAGTGGTATCCAAAGATGGTGGTGGTGGTAGGTTTCCATGAAAAAAAGTCACAGTACAGCCTGCATTGTGTTCACTAGCAAGTCATTGTAGTGCCATGTTACTGCATTGTTATAGGAGCTGCACTGAGTATTACAGTGCGGCAATCACTATCTTTAAAACTCTGTATGACTTGTGATGCAGTCTGAGCTAGATGGTCTGAGTTCTCCACTTACCAGGAGGCCATGCAGGAAGATGTCAAGTATTCTCAGTGGCAGCTCTCCTCCCAGGCAAAGTTTACCACATTTTCATGGCTTTCCAAGAGGTTTGTTGGGAGATGATTGTTACAGTTCAAAACACTCATGCCACAGATCACTGTAACCTGTATCTTTTCTTAAGTAAATAATGAGTTTATATTGAACTTGAGAACAACAGGCAAAAAATTATGTTCCCTTGACTTTTTGGATACAGGTAGAGCGTATTTTTTACATAATGACCAATGGATTAATTTAGGACCTCAATCATGTCTAGCTTTGTAATCAGTTTGCATGATTTTGCTGCACTGACATATCAAATAGAATAGAATAGAATTCTTTATTGGCCAGGTGTGATTGGACACACAAGGAATTTGTCTTGGTAAATATGCTCTC
>JANHFK010002461.1:23790-35228 GCA_036250565.1 Sibynophis collaris | reverse complement strand
TCCTAGGTAGAGGCAGATATTTCTCTCTCTGGGCACACTGAGAATATATCTGCTGAACAAAACTCCGCGTTGGTGACTGGAAGGGCATCCGGCCAGTAAACACTCAGCTCCATTCAGTTGGCCAGACTCCACCCCACAAGGGATCATGGGGTGGTTAAATGGAGATGATGGTTCTTGGTTTCGGACCAATCTTCTCCAACTCATCAAACCTTGGCCCAAAGGGCTGGGTAAATAGCAGCCATACTGTGGCAGAAGAACAAGGACTTACAGCCTGAGTGTAAATAATAGATTGTGCATAGGTGTGTTGAGCAACAATAAATAAATAAATATAAATCTTGTTTGTAATGCAGTCGATAACTGGCTGCAGATAGGACTTGGCTGGTGCTGCGGTTTCCAGATAACTTGTGTTGTAGCTACAGTACATTGATCCAGTGGTGTTGCCTATGGCAAATCCACCTTAAGTTGTGGTTGCCCATAAAAGTGTGAAAAGGCAGTTGTTCGTATGCACACTTTACTGCATAAACCATATTTGTCTGTAGGATCTGCTGTTTGCAGCCTAATCTTTGAAGGCAACTTGTGGGAGCTTTCTTTGAACCGTGTATGGTGATGTAGGTAATGAGTATGGCTAACCACTGCAAATGCATAAAGGATACAAATATATATATTTATATATATATATATATTGGCAATCTTAAGGGTCTCCTCTTCCCCCCTTTTAAAGGGTGTGTTACTGTGAATGCATCTGTTCTTGGAAGACTTCTAAAAAATCTCTTGCAATTCCTACATGGACTTTTCCTGAAAGATTTTCACTCTTGCAACTAGCAAAAACACACAAAAAAAGTGCCTTAAACCAGCCTAGAAACTGCCACTTTAACCCTTCTTCCTTTTCTTCTTCTTCTTCTCTTCTTCTTCTTCCTCTGTTTAACACTGCAGATGGTTCAGGCCCAGACCCTCAGCCTTAATTTGGCTTTTATTTCCTTCCTTTTGTTTTAACCACGACTCAGCCATTTTCAAGAGGTTGACTCTGTTTCCCACGAAGGATAGGCCTAGTGCCCTTTCTGTAACCTTTACCTGGTTTGATCGAAGTAGTTCCGATGATAAGAACAGGAAAATGAAGATGGCCAGCTAAAGGAAGGGCCACGATGGATGGGGTTTGCCTTGGAATGCAGGGCTGGTGGCGGGGAGGAAACAAATAAAAACAACCAAGGAGGTAAGATGCTCCGTTCACCTCCAGCCAGAGAACATGATAGGGTGGATTTGGTATCCACCCTGCTATGCTTGTCACCATCTTTTCCTTCCCTGTGGCAGACCAGGTGGAGGTTGAAATGCCCTCTTTCCCATCAGAGAGACCCTCCCTCGAGAGAGAGAGAGAGAATAGGGCAGGGGGCCACTGATGGCGCTTTCTGCTTTGTCTTTCTAGAAGACGTCCATCACCAACCCGGAACGCGGCCGCACCTGAGAGGCTCGAAGCTCTGAAATACCAACGGATTAAGAAGCCAAAAAAGTCGAAATCCAAAAAACAAAGCAGTGAGTGCGAGGAACACCAGATTCGCTCCCCTGCCTCTCCCGCTGCCCCTTCCCCACCTGGCACACAATGCTCATTGAAGTCGATGACTTGTAATGGGAATTGCTTCTGTCTCTCTATGGGCCTGAACGTTGGCGACGTGGTTTTTGGGTACAACCCAGAATAGAGATTGTTGGGTGACCCTCTAGCTTGGTTCTTCAGAACTGAAACTTCTCCTTGAGTTTTGCCTCGTTCCTTTGGCTACCCTTCTGCACCCTGGGTGCCTCGTAGATGTGTAGACCTCAGGTCCCAGATTTCTTAGCAAAATGGCCATGCTGGCTGTAGCATTTGATGAGGTGGTCAATCCAGCGATTGTCCAGTGATTGTTGGCTGGAGAAAACTGCCTTAGACCAAAACTAGCTCCTAAGTTCTCCTAACCTCAGTCCCTACAGCCAGTATTTCCCGGGGGGGTTCTGTCTTTTAAACCCACCCTCTCATTCACACTTCTCATAGTCCATCCTCCCTTTGACCCTTGCTCCTCAATAACTTTTCCTGGTTCCTCCTCTTTTAAAATTATTGTGGTTTTTTTTGTTACTTGATTATGTCTTTTAAGGCTTATCCATCTTGCTGCAATTGCTAGAGCTGCTTTTTTCCCCCCACCATGTTGGTATGAATGTGAAAAATCATCTTCACCTTCACCAAGAACACTTCCCTGCCTTCCTGGTTGACCTTCCTACAGCTCAAGCTTCTCATACCTGCACCTTGATGATACCTTAGGTTGTGTGTGTGTGCATTGATTTACGGTGATGCCAGTCTGCTTTTTTGTTGGCTTAAGGAGAGAACTTCAAAGACTTAAATGTCCTCTCGTAATACTGGTACTGGAGATTGACTCCAACTCCTTCCTCTTTGTTTTCTTCTCCAGATGGTTCTGCCTCCCAGGTTCAACATCATCCTAACTCTCAGGTACTGTGGCCTGACGAAGCTGTCTGTCTACGGAAGAAGAAGAGACACTCTCGCCAGGATCCCTTTGCCCGCCTCTCCGCCCTGAAGGATGACCTGTGTCACCGGCACGTTCCTGAAGACCAGACAGCCATTCTAAACAACGTAGACCATGACGATTCTAGTGGGCATGCGACCTTACTTTAGAATAGCACCAGCCAGGGGGAAGAGGGAAACAAGGAGAAGAAAAGATTAGAAGTCTTTGTTGGTCAAATGCATGAAAGGAGGAAATTGAAGCACAGGTTGGTGTGGCTTAGACCTTCAGGATCCAGGCGCCGATCGGTGACACGGGATGTGATGATCCCACGTTACTTGTGACTCTGGCGTGATCTGTGAGAAGAGATAAAATCCAGGGTGAAGCCTTTGACTTTTGTGAGGCGCGAGTTACATCTCCTAAATAGTCTTCTACTGTAATGTAATCCACCAGGAGAGGAGATACCCTAAGTAAACCGGTGGGAAGGCGAGAAGCAAATATCTCAATTTAACCCTCTTCATCCTCTTTTCAAGCTTTCTCTGGATCTCTTGCAGAGATGGCCAAGCTAGAAGCTCTTTAATAAGAACTGGGCGACCACCTGCTTTCTGCTGGAGCTTCAGCTTGTATACTTTCTGGAAGGGGAATACGACTGATTGAATTGTACAAACCCGCTTCTCCCGATATTATTTATTCATATATATGAGATATTTCTGTATTCGTATATATGAAAAAAAAGAAAAGAAACCATAGTAGCAAGAGACGGTGTGCATTTGCGTAGCGTTGATTTAGAATTCACTAGAGAAAGAAAACACGGTATTAGTTGAGCGAGTTGGTTGGCGTATTATCGGATGCAGCAAAACTACCGAGATTTTGAGCTGAGATTGACGAGCGTTACGACTTGTTAGTTTTTATTTACTGGTGTGTTATTAGAAATTATCCAAACACACCAAGGGGGGGAGGGGGGAAATAATAATATTCTGCTTGTTTCAACTGTCATACCTCTTTGATGTCTGAATATTCTGAGTGAAAATACAACGTATAGTTGACTTTCTTATCTGTTGGGTGAAAACCTAGGATTAGAGTATGCCTTGTACTTTGCACAGTTCAATCGTCTACGGAGACTTTTTTTTAATTTACACTGGGGTGGGGTGGGGTGAAACATAAACCTGTAGAACATTTTATATCAGACTAAATAAGAAAATGGCAGTTTGTTTGTTGGTTTGTTTGTCTCAATGGCCAGGGAAATTGACAGCCCAAATTGTACTTTTCTGGCAAATTTTAGGTTTAGATGGGCTTCTTTTAAGATGCTAATTTTGCTATGCTTGTATCTGTACTGTAGTACACCTTTTTTTTATTTTATTTTTTTTAAAGGCTAGTTTTTTCACTGTAAAGCATCGTTGCATTAGCTCTGCTGAAAATAAGGAGGTTTTAAAACTCTTTTGTCTACGTTTAAGCAAGGATTTCTCCCATTTCAGTTGGTTTGTTTGTTGTTTTTGTCCTGATGGCATAATAAAATACACACAGTGTGTTCATCCAGATGAACAACAGAATGAAGAGGCTGAGAAGCCCCAGCTAGCAGAAAGGACTATAACAGTGATGGCTAACCTTTTTGCTGTCGCGTGCCAAAAGCGCAGGGAGCGAGGGGGGGTGTCGTGCACGAGCGTGCCCACACCCATAATTCAATGCCCCCCGTCCCCAGTGCATAAGACGCGTGACCTCTCCCCCATGCTCCCCTTGCTTTTGGCATGTGATGGTACGGTGGGCACGGTAGGCCCGTTTTTCACCCTCCCCAGGTTCCAGAGGCTTTCTAGGAGCCTGGGAAGGGTGAAAACGTCTTTCCCCACCCCTCCGGAGGCCGGAAACAGCCCATTTCCCATCTTACGGTGGGCCCGGAAGGCCTGAAAATTAGCTGGCTGGCGTGCACATGCGCGCTGGAGCTGAGCTAGGGGAATGCTCGCGTGCCCATGGATATGGCTCTGTGTGCCACCTGGTTCGCCATCCTGGGACTATAAGATTAGAGGACAATATTTGGAAATCTTTCTCGACGAAGGAAATTGCCTGCGCAGAATGAGCTCAGTGGAGAGGGAAGTTAGAACTACTTTTAAAAACTTGCAAAGGATTTCTGTTTAAATATATATATATATAAAAAAAAGAATGGAAAGGATTCCCATTTGCAGTCTAAAAGAAATACAATTCATTCTGTAGCCTTCCGATGCTGCCGGATGACTTGCTGTGAGTACATAAGAGTAGCAAAAACGCAGCAGAAAAAGAGAGTTTGGAAAATAATCTAATCTTCCCAGGTTGAATACAGAAATTCTTTCAAGTAGCAGCTAGTGAAACCAAATTCCCTATATCTTTCTACCACTATGCCTCTTCCTTCTGATTTTGATTTCGGTTTTGTGCCTCTCCTTTCTCATCATGGTCTTAAGGCAGGTCCTTAGCATGCTTCCTTTTATTAATGTTATTCTAGGTTTGTAGAAGTAAACATTTAGAGACTACGGCGGTGAAAAATTGAATTGTGCAAACATCTTCGGGTGTTTCTCTACATCAACACCGAACTAGCTTAATTGGGTTTATCAGATTCAGAGAATCAAGTGACAGATGGTGAGGAGGATTAGGGATCTTACTGTCAATGTCTTTGAATACTGTCAGTAGCAACATATAGTGAACCCCAGAAATAAGTCCCCATATCGCTTCTGAAGCATGATAAACCCAGAACATGGGGCAAGGAGAGTGTGCTTGGGTTTTGTAGATGACATATTGTTGCTTGGACCCATCTAACAAGATATAGGGTATAACAGTGCATAGATAGTTTCTATAGCTTTGAACATACCTAACCAGATCTTCTAGCTTTTTAATTACATTTATTTTGAAGTGTTCCTTGTACGTAATATTTAGATTTGCTTCTTGGGCAGCTTGGAGTAAATAATGACGTTTCTTTCAAGAAGAGGTCAAGTTCTAGTCTAGGCAATTTTCTTGACAAAAATAGAGAGAGGATTTTGTGTTGCTTTCTAGATTTTTTTAAGCCCACTCTAGCCCACCTCCCTGGGATGTTCTAACATCAACTAAGTCTGATTCCTGCTTACCTTGTCAAGTTCATTTATGTTAGACTAAGGAGGATTAGTCTGCAAAACTCCAGAAACAAGGCCTAAAGAGTCGTTTCTGAGTGCAGATTCAACAACAGATTTAATGTTTATTTATGGTAGCCTCTGAGACGATCTTCTGCAGAAGATGGCTTCTTGTAGAGAAGATCTCTACACCTTCAGCCAATTGCAATAGTGCCTACTGCCCCGAAGGGCTACAATATCAGTTGACTTCAACCAATTGCAAGGAGGATTATGACAATCAAACTGGCATGAAATCCATATCGGATTAGAAGGCTGATATATCTTTTGGTCTTTCGCTGAGCTCAATGGCAAGAGCCTTCTTCCATTCTAATGCAATCTTACTGAGGGGAATGGATAGTAACGTGAACAGATAGATTGACATTGCCAGGAGATGAGACAGGAACCATGGGGGATTTTTTTAGCTATCCAAAGCAATACATTGTGGACTGAGTTGAAGCAAGCATCTTCATCTCCTCATTGGAGCGTGTTCTTCAACTTTATGCCATCAGGTTTGCCACCTGCACAAGCTTCCATTAAAAAATAAAAAGGACAGGCTGGTGTAGATTTGAACGTGATGATGTAAGGTGGTTGAAATGAATAGACTCTTTTTCTTGGTATTACTTAATACATTACCAGGTCTACTTAACACATACCCATCCAATTCCATCCATAATGAAAGCATTTTTTTTGGGGGGGGGGGATTGGCAATTTGGATTATAATGGCTATAATTAGATAATAGTTACCATTAACTCAAGTCAACCCACTGGAGGATGAAGGCTTCTTCAAGGTTGTGGACTGTGATCTGTCATGTTGGCCAAGTGTGGATTGCTAAATAGAGGTGGTTTTTTAAAAAACTTCCTAGGATAGAGAGAGAGAGAGAGAGAGAGAGACTGGCCAGTTTTGGTCGCCATGATATAAAAAAAGATATTGAGATTCTAGAAAGAATACAGAAAAGAGCAACAAAGATGATTAAGGGACTGGTTGCAGAAATTGGATATGTCTAGTTTAATGAAAAGAAGGACGATGGGTGACATGATTGCAGTATTCCAATATCTCAGGAGCTACCACAAAGAAGACAGGGTCAACCTATTCTCCAAGGCAGGACAGAAGCAATGGATGGAAACTAATCAAGGAGAGAACCAACCTAGAACTAAGGAGAAATTTCCTGACAGTTAGAACAATGAATCAATGGAACGACTTGCCTCCAGAAGTTGTGGGTCCTCCAACACTGGAAATTTTAAAGAAGAGATTGGACAACCATTTGTCTGAAATAATATAGAGGTTTCCTGCTTGAGCAGGGGGTTGGACTAGAAGACCTCCAAGGTCTCTTCCAACTCTATGATTCTGTTAATTCATCCAGCTGTCTTCCATCCCTATAGGAGGATGAGAATCTGGCTGTACCCACTCCTCTAGATTTTGATTATGGTACCACACCGATTCTCATGTATGTTTTCAGTTTCATCTGATGGGATATTTGCTACCGAGTCCTTGGTGAGTTTTGCTGACAAAATTCTTGACTACTTTGGTGGACTTATCATCCAGTGAGTTAAGTTTTGGATTCTTGAACCAAGAGTTCCATTAGCCAAGCTTTGTTTATTCAGCTAGGACTTTGCTTTATAATAATACGACTTCGTGCATATGTTTATCCACAACCCACAATTGGCTTCCTGCCCAGTGTGTATAACGTGGCAGCTGTCTTTGTCAGCCGTTCATGTTCTGCTTGTGTGAATCTTCTTGATGTGGAAGGAGAAACAGAAGAGAATGAATCCTGGAACCCAGCTGGTGATGGTTTATTCAATAAACCATGGTTGAGGGAACAATGCCTTAACAGTATATGTGACCTCAGTTATTTGTCACTTGCCAAGCTGCAGCATGGACCTTCTAGGAAGGACTTGGCCTTGTTCAATTCCTTTGGAACACATTGGAAACTATTCCGCTAATCATTCTAATGGTAAACCAGCTTTAGAAATATCAGGATTTCGATATTATTTTGGGGAGCTTTAGTGTGTGCGTTGAGCTTTTCAAGCAAGGATGTCCAACCTTGGCAACTTTAAGTCTTGTCTTTTCCTCAGTCCTTGGCTGAGGGATTCTGGGAATTGAAGTCCATAGGTCATAAAGAGGCCCATAAAGTGGGCCCGCCCCTGTTGTAATTATTTCATCACTAATGCTTTACATTTTTGGGTTTGGAAATAAGTGGTCAGTTTAGATCAAAGAGGGAATTCAGAATTGGTGGCCTCTGAAACCATTCAAGTTTCTGAATTGAATGGATTCAAATGCTCCTCAGGATCTCCTCAATAATAATTCAGATTGGGTTTGCCCCAAATCTTTTTTCCTCACAATACTTCTGTGGAATCTGGGGGGGATTCATTATTATTATTATTATTTAGTTTTCCAAGCTATGTCGAATATTTCTTTGTTTTCCACTTTTGTTTTCCCCGTAATGAGGCTAGAGGTAGTTTATATTGTTGTTTTTATTTATTTATTATGGAGGGAGAGAGAGTTTTGGATGGGCCCATTCTGTGTAGTCCAAAGGAGGATCAGGGGTAGCATACCTTTTTTTTTTTTTAACTTTTTAGAAAAGTTTTAAAGGCTAAAACAAAACAAAACAAAATGCCAGCACAGTGCAACGATAATGAAGTTGGACCTAGAAGCGAGAAGTTGTGGGTTCAAGTCCAGCCATGGTCATGGAAGCTCACTGAAAATAAAATGGGGGGAAAAAAATACAAATCACCGGCAGCGAGAATGTGTTTAACTCCAGTCTCTAAGCGAGACTTCTCCTCTCATTGGTTGAGAATGGAAAGGAAGATGTAATTGTATTATTATTTTGTGCCCCAAGTTTCAATGGCTTATCGATATTTGTCAAGCCAAGTATAATCCACTGACTACATACCATGGCCCCCCAAAATCCTAATTTTTTTCTTTTCCTCCTGTTGACGTGGAGTGCAAAATGCAATAAAGTGTGCTGAGCATCTTTCAACCTTTCAATAGAAGAGAATATTTGTCGCTCAGGGTTGAAACTGTGGAGTTCTTGGTCGTCTCTGAGCTTGGTAATTTGCTTGTAGTTATTTCATTACCCAACTAGGGAACATCATCAGTAATAGGAGGAATTTGCTTCCTGTTCATAAACAGTAGCTTGCCCTGCTTGTTTTGGTGGGGGTATGTTTTTCTTCTTGGAGGAAGTCCTCTTTGGACCAAGGAGAAAAACCATACCTTCACCAGAATGGGCAGGGCAAGCTTCCTGCATACAAACAGGAAGCAAACCCCACACTCCCTTACACTGAGGATGTTACATAGTTGGGTAATGAAATGTCTGCAAACAAGCCACCAAACTCAGAGAGCACCAAGAATTCCATCTTTTAATCTTGTGTGATGCATTGAAGACGTTGAGTTAAAGTTAAGTTATAAACTGTTCAGGCTTAGAAAAAGGCACTCTATCCACACGAAGAGTTATCAAAATGATGATTATAAGTCTTTCCAGAGTTGGGCTGATACTCTGTGGAAAGCCACAATGTGGTTCATTGGTCTAGGAATAGAATGTTGTGTAATGCTGGCCAATATAAGTTTGTTAACCATGGTTTATTCCTTAGTGTCATGTATTAACTAGGTCTTTATGGCATACTGTAGTCAGCTGAACGTGGTTAAAATGAATCCTATCTTAGCATAGTGTGTGTTTAGACATTGATAATTATTGTTTTCTAATACAGATATAATAAGATGATCAAAGTGGAGTCAATTTTCTGAGGCAAGTAGTTATAACGACATATCTCTGTGTTTTACTGCAGATATACACCGGGTGTATTTCTACAGAGTTAAACCCACTAAGATTTATTTTTTCTTAAAACCAAATTGCTAATTTAAAATTCAAAAGCAATCTTTAAATGGAAAAAAAAGGGTAGGTCCAAGAAAGGAGCTTTCAATCATTTTGAACTTCGGTGAGTTTAACATGGAGTTCTGCATATTTGAGCAGGTGATGAAGTACAGTCAGAGTAACTTTGGCCCTGCTGACTGAGGAGTTACAGAGGTGAACCCCATCCCATATGAAGGGCACCAGGATGGAGAAGAAAAACCAACGGATGCACATGGATTCTATGAGACCACGTCATGGCACATGGGTGGCATCAAGTCAGTTGTACACTTCTTCTCCTCTGTTTTCACTTTGATCAACTGTGGCTTCTGACCGTTGGCTGAAAAACCCTGGAATCTTTGAGAATATTTGCAGTCGGGGTGAAGAGCAGAGTTGAGACAAGTCTGTTGAGGTTCCTCATCATCTTGTCCCTCAAGAACATTCTTCTTGAAAGGGAGTTGAAGGCGACTTTCAGAGAATCTTAACCTGAAGTTACTGAGGGGCCTCCGGACTTCCAAACCGATCTCAGAATCACTTAAGTTAGGATTGTGAGGCTGAATGTTTGCATGTGCGATCCTGATAACATGTTCTTGGATGTGTGATGCTTTTTGCTTGGATGCGCATGGGGTCACAGTATACGGAAAGCTCTTGCGATTGTGACTGATGAAAATAGCTTTGCAGAATGCTAAAATCCCAAAGTGAAGATTTTTGCCTAGCTGTTAGTAGCGTCGCTGTCTTAATAATTTGGCCAGCTTTTATCCCTATTTTATTATTATTATTATTTTACTGCCATTCTCAAAAATGCAGAGGCTGTCATCACTGGACACATTTGCGTTGATTTCAAATTTGCATTAAAGAGCTACAGTTTCCTTTAAAGCCCAGAAGGATTTTTAGTTTTTAAGGTGCTAAGTGTTTTATGTTCACAGGCTTCCAAGATTTTGGGGTTCAGCTGTGTATTAACGAATGTCACAGAAAGCTGACAGTTGTTTTTCTTTGTTTGAAGTGCAGCGGACACATTGAAATTTCACTAAAATGAAGGAGAATTTTGCTCTCGTGCTGATTTGGCTGTTGAACAGAATTGCATTTGGCTTCAGCGTCCCTTGAATTCAATGAAGAAATGCAAGGGAAGAAAGTGGAATATTTCAGAGTTTTGGTTTTCTGCTTTGACAGCCATTTCAGTGCTGTGTTAATTCAAAATTTTTCATACACCAGCAGAAACAATACAATTTTTTTCCTAAGTAAATAACACCCACCTCCAAGGGAAATACTTTTATTTCACTAATCAGCCAAATGTGTACATTTTCAGAAGTGCTGCACAGCTAAACCAGTTGCATCTTTTTGCCCGTATGCTAAAAGTCTTGAGGTTTTTTGCATCCTCATGGATCAAAGCTCGCAATTCCAAATCAAGCTAGTGTAAATGCTTTGATTTGTTAGGCTTCAGCCTTGAGTTTGGCAGTTTTGGTTTTTTTAATATATACAGTATATATATGTAAGTCTGTACAGATGTACGTGCGAATGAGCGAATAATATTTCAAAAAGGGGTTGTTTTTATTTAAGAAAAGGAATGCGTATAAGAACTATATAGCTATATACAAAGAAAAAGACAAGAGAAGAAGTTAGATGGATTTGCAGAAAGCATTGATGTGCAAGGGGATCAGGAAAATGGAATTCACCTTTTTTTGGAAAAACGCACACAGCCCTCTCAGTGGTGGGAATTGGACCTTCTGTGTTAGTCTGTCCTTGAAGATCATTGTGATTTACCGCTACAATCTGCAGAAGATTATTTAGACCAATGGGCTGGTTCGGCGAAGTTTTAAACCCATTGAGCTGTGAACCTCAGACAGGCAAAATGGAGTTGTCAGCGAGCTGAAGGAGATAAGAAGGACTAGGGGAGACATGATAGCAGTGTTCCAATATCTCAGGTGCTGCTATAAAGAAGAAGGAGTCAAGCTATTCTCCAAAGCACCTGAGGGCAGGACAAGAAGCAATGGGTGGAAACTAATCAAGGA
>JANHFK010002461.1:13352-23501 GCA_036250565.1 Sibynophis collaris | reverse complement strand
TCCTGCCTAGGCAGGGGGTTGGACTAGAAGACCTCCAAGGTCCCTTCCAACTCTATTATTCTATGTTCTATGTTCTAAGACCATCCCAAATAGCCAGCAACTTCTCTTTATCAATTAAAGCAGCTTGTTGTTGTTCCCATTCCAATTGTGGGTTCATGGCAGGGGTGGGTTCCACTTACTTTTGTTCACAAGATCCGGAGTGAACTGGTAGGAACTGCACTGGTTCATGCATCCATGTAAGATCTCCTTTCGTTGTTGGTCATGAACTCTGCTTGCGATGAGCACTTGCCAGTACTACTTTTGAGAATTGTTTTGAAAATCTTAACGTTAGAGGCTGGATGTTCTCGGTGGGATCTTTTCAAATCGGTAGTTTTCAATCAGCTCCAAGTTTGCACTGGACCTTCTTAGAAATTGTCTCAAAACGAAAAAGCTCATCTGTGGAAAGCAGTTCCTGCAGAAGAAAATAATATGGTTGGGGATGCATTGAAAGACATCAATTAAGACAGGAATCAAAACATGGCTGGCAACTTTAATTGAACTGATTCTAAGATTAGTTGCATGGAGATATTTTAATATGAGCAGGATCACTTTAAAACTGGGATGTTTGGGAAACCTTTCTGCTAATTAGCAGTGCTTTTTGGAGGCAACTTATCAAAAGATTGAATTAGAGGTCAGGAAAAATCCACAAACAGGGAGGAATGAGAACATTAGCTATTGCCTCCAGTATGATTTCAGTCATATCATCCTTACCTTTGTCTCTCTTTTTATGACCCTGAGATCCCTTAATTTGGGGTAGAGTAGGGGCGACTGGATGGTGTTGAGCATTTACTCTCTGGATGCCCTTCCTGATGCCTAGGTGGAGTTTGCAGCAGATATATTTTCTCATATTTCTTCTTAGGAGAGGAACATCTGCTGCTACCTAGGACCTGCTGTGTGGGAGGTGAGCATCTTCACCACTAGGCCATCATGCTGCTCCATCATCCTCGCCTTCGTCATCTCTGTGAAATTTCAAACTTTTCTATTTCTTATTTATTTCACTTGACATTCAGTCACCTGCAGTTAATACCGACAGATGTTGTAGATTATTTCTAGATGTCTTTAGGAGAGACATTTTTCATAATCAAATCCAGAAGTCTCTGGCAGTTTTTTTACGTGGCATGATGTAGAAGAGCTGTGGCCAACAAGGTGAAACAGGAGCCAAAATAATGTTGAGTCAAGGGTTAGAAAATCCGATATTGTCAGCATGGAACATTTAACAAAAAAACTGATCAATTGAAGAAGAGGGTGTCTGGACACTTGCAAATGAATGCATCACTTTAAAATAGATTTAAAATTGCCACATGGTGGAAACTTCCATGTTATATGAGTAACGTCAAGAGATAACATTTCCCTTGGCCAAATATTTTGACTGTTGAGTGGAAATAGAGCAAGTGTGAACTCTATATTAACAAAGCTTCTTCTATATCAACAGAATTTTTTAAAAAAACCAAACACCCTTTTGTCTTCTTTCTATAAGAAGTTATTTTAATGTCATCTGTCTCTTGTTCCATCTTGTCCAGAGATGCTCTACTTGCTTTTGAAGCATGATTCTTCCCAGGCATTCAATTCCACTTTAATAGATACTTTGCCTTTCCAGGTTAAGCCAACGAGTGGAATTCTGAGAGGAAGAGGATGACTTTTACTAGAACTACAGCTCCCAGGATTCTTTGGGGCAAGTCCTGATTGTTTGAGAGACATAAAGCTGATGTAGAAATTCAGCAATGACTGTAGACTTTCACTTGGTCAAAGGAAGTCCTTTGTTAGTCCTTTGGCCCTTATAAATATAGATATCCTTGAGTGACAGAAATAACACCTCAGAGCAGGAGTGTCCAACCTTAGCAACTCCCAGAATTCTGGGAGTTGAAGTCCACAAGTCTTAAACTTGCCAAGGTTGGATACCCCATCTTAGATAAACTATTTAGAGGAGACCTGTTTTCTGTTCAGACTTTGGAATATGTGTGCACTTCAGGTATTCCAGGACTGTGTTGTATATAAAAGTATATAAAGATAAATTTGATTTCTATTTTACATGTGGGGTGGGGGGAAAGGGAATAGAGGATGAAAAAGACTATTTAAAGAGATAGCAAGTAAATAGATGTTTAAGAGTTCAGCAAAGTTATTAACGATGAAAAAAATAAATAAGCTAGGCATTTTTTAAATTATTATTTTGAAAAACGTGTTGGCACTTAACACTTCCACTTCCCAGCTAATTTTTACTATTTTCTTTTATTTTGGTATCTGGGTTGAACTAATTCCGAAAGTCATTACATCATTTTACATTTTAGGATGAGTTTTGAATATGGAGAAAAAGAGAAAGAATGTTCTGTAGGCATCGGAGCACATCGGGGCTACAAAGTGTATCGTTAAGAGCTCTTTGTAAAGGACACACAGAATATGCAGTGTGAACTTTTTGGAAGGATAGCTGGTGTGGCTGTGTTTAAAATAGTTGCACACATTTCTTTTCTTAGAGCTCAAAGGTCCGCGGCGAAGTGTGTAAGGAATACGTGGTGAAATCCTGACCTTCAAGCTTTCCAGTGATCAGAAGGCAGGGCACCAATATCTTGTCCCCGTTCTTGCCTTTCCCAGAGAAGGCATCCTACAAAACTATGTAGGTTTAATTGGCATCGTTAAGATAGATTGTGCAATTCCTCTGAAAGGCTGAATGATGCTCACAGACCAGGAGAATTGCTGTACAGGAGCCACCCGCCTTTTTTGAACACAAAAAAACTATATGGATCCAAGTTTGATATTACACTCTGGTCTCCACACTACACGGGGGTGTTTCCATTGGCTTTTTTTGAAATCTGAGCCATCAACTCTTTAAGGTTCACCAACTGAATGGCTGCTTCAGAGGAAATGCTGCAAAAATAAGTTTCGGGGCGTTTTCTGGTAGAACCACAAGGCAGATAGATGGTTGTGTGTTGGTGAAGGCATCTCACCTGCCTTCCAGCAATTTCCCCCCTTTGTCTTCTAGAAGTTCTTACTGGTGTTCTCCTTGGCTCTGTCAGCATTGTCACTCGTCTGTGCAACTAAGAGTTGTTTGTTACATCAAGAGGGAAAGAGGACGATGGGTCAAGGTAGCGAAGAGGAGGCGTAATGTGGAGGACCAACAATTTTACTTTCTACTCTTGGGGTCAGCTGTTTTGAAAGAATCTTGACTTTTGCGGGGTAAAAGGGTTGCACTTGGCCAGTGCAGCCATACAGTCCTGTCAATGGCGCAACTTAGGAAAAGTGTTTTATATTATTGTTATTATTATCGTGGGTAGTTTAGAGAAATGTTAATGGGGAGGGGAGGGAATTGGGAAAGTTGTTGCTAAGGGATGGTTAGGAATAACAACGTAGGTGATGCCATCCATCATCACCTGTCTTCTGTAACTTGGATGACTGTGGGCAGTTTTCTTTCAGTATTATAACCCAGGGCTGCATTGTGTTCCTAACTGAGTGAGGTGTTGCAATGAAGCTTCCACTGTATAGATCATGGGTGTCAAACTGGTGACGTCACATTGCCATCACGTGACGCATCGCTATGTTTTTTTTTTCCTTCGCGGAGCTGGGGTGGTGTGGCCTGCATATGATGCAGCCGGTCCCCCGAGGCTGCCAGTTTGACACCTCTGGTATAGATAGAAGGGATCTTCACTTCTTACTCAGTAGCTCTAGGATGGTTTTTCCCAGCTCGGGGAAAGATAATATTCAGCTGAATTTTCTTCCAAACTTCCCCAAAGGCATTGATTTAGGAAATGAAAGAGTGAAATTGTCATGTTGAACTGCAGTAGGGAACGGGAATGAAATAAGCAAAATGTTTTAGCATGAACTGATCGCCACTCTTAACAGGGTCTGAAAGCTTGGATGTCCTTTCCAAATCTTGTTGTTTATCATTCTTGAAGGATGCTTCCAAGTGAGAATTTAACCCTGCCTCGCTCTGAAAATATTGTGGGACTTCTAGACGTTGTAAGGCTTCCTTCTTCCATCTTGTTGTCTTGTTTCAGGGGAATGGGAAGAGCCCACAACCTAGTTCAGTTGGTACCCTTTGGAAATAACCATCTGGGAGAATCTTACTAGACTGGGAAGAACTTGTTATCCTGGGCGATATCTTGAATTCTATGAGTCTCCATGTAGTTAGCAGCATACAATTAATACGTAAATTCTTCCTAACGGTGTCAATGCAATTAAGTAGTTTAAGGTTAGGCGGTGCACTCGGAATAGTATTAGAGAGCTCAACATGAGTTACCCCTGAGTACCCACCACTTTTTAAGGATAAAGGTGTAATTATGGGACTGAATGCAAGATTAATAATAATAATAAAAAAAACCACGTTCTAGAGCTTGTGACTTCCTACCTTTGGGTGGAAGCTCATCAAATTCCATTCTGGATTTGCTCTTCGCAATTTATGGGGGAGGGTCTGTTGGGGGCTTTCACCCATTCAGTAAGCAGTTTGTCTAGAATGTTAGATAAGTGAAGGTAGCGTAGTTTCCTGCACTGCTGAACGGCTAGTCTTAGGATATTGTCTCTGTATACTTGAAGACATCACTTGGAGTGCGTACGGAGGAGGGCCTTGGGAGGCAGAAGGAAGATCCGTGCTGCGGTTTTTCCTCCCGTTCTGCAAGGCTCTTCTCTACAGTCACTACATCTACCCATGCATATCGTGGTGCACATCTTTAGGAGACTCTCAACTTGGTTTGCAATTGTACTAAGCCATGATGTGGTGCATGCGGTACATCACCTAAGCCCACACACCTATGACTTGGCAACTATGGCTTGCGCAAAACGCTGTAGTGAAGCAAACGATGCCTTAGTATGGAGGGTAAACCAAGCATGAGTAGCAACCCTTGCAGGAAAAGGTGGAAGCCTTGTTGGCTTGGTAGTCCTGCAAAAAACAATTCCTATCCCCATGGCCCAACGTCAGAGCGAGGCCCCTAACAGAATGTGACTTTGTAGGAGGAGTGGTACAACTTGTACGTCTAGTATGTCAAGAGCGGAACAGGGTCCTTTCCTTCAGCTTTGAACTTTCACTTCCCATCGCTTTTCTCTTCCCATTCCTTCCCCACATAATCCATCCCATCAATACAGGAAGTCCTCGATTTACAACCATTCGTTTAGCAACCCTGTTCAAAATTACAACAGCACTAAAAAAAAAAAATTAAAAAAAAATTACAACCGGTTCTTGTACTGACAATGGTTGCCGTCTCCCCATCGTCGCGTGATCCAAATTCGGTTACTTAGCAACTGGCATGACGACGGGTGGCAGCATCCCGGGGGGTCATGTGACCACCTTTTGCGATCTTCCCAACTGGCTTCTAACACATAAAGCCAAAGGAGGAAGCCGCGTTCGTTGAACGACCTCATGAATTCCTTAACGACGGTGGGGAATTGCTGAGCGAAAATACAGGTTGTAAAATCGGGCATGACTTACCTGGCTTAGCAATGGAAATTCTGCTCTCAGTTGTGGCCGTAAGTCAAGGACCAGTTAAACGCGGTGCGCAGCGGGGCTTTTGCTGCAGGCCTGGCAGGACTCTCTGCTTGCGGGAATAGTTTGGCTTCTATAGGACAGTGGAAAGGTATTTTACGCCGTTATCTAAAGTACTGAAGCGTGGGAATCTTCCGTTCAAGTTGTGTACGGGATTTGCTTTTGTGTGGCCTGCTCTGTAATCACAGGAAGGAAATAAATATCACGGGCCTTTACCAAGCACACTTTTAGCAGTAATAACGATAAGCTTTCTAAATGCCAAATACAAAATCTCCAGCGTTTTGTTTACCCACCACGTCCTGATAGCATTTAAGGAGGATGACTACACAGCAGCCTCATTTTCTCAGCCTTTAGGGTTTGCTATTTGTCGCCTGGGCGTTGGTCCTTGTAAGAAATGTCGCGTTGGCAATCTCTTTTTAACCCATGCGATGAAATGATAACTTTTTTTAAAAAAATGAAAGGGACCGCCATAGCTGAGATGAAGAGGACACTGAAAAGTCTGGGGTGGGGGCTTGGCGGAACTGATAACATTGTTTCTAGAAAAAGTCTCGCGCGTGACATCTGAAAGATGCAACCAAATCCATGGGTTTGTCCCTTCCGAGTGCTTGATGACTCCATTCTCTTATATTCCACCCAATACATTGTCAATTCAAAGCTTCCTGCAAAGAGAAGCTGGTGATCATGGTGAGGACTTTCTTATTCCCGAATCCCACCAAATCATCAGTTCAAACAAAGACTTGTCTTTAAGTTATAGAGTTTGTTTTTTTTCCAGAAAGCGTTGTGTAAGCCCACTCCGTTCTTGGTTAAGACTCGGAGTGACGCATTATTTTGGTCTTTCCTGTCGATGGAAAAATCTGTAGAAATGTATTAATAAGTAGAGGAGATGTTTTCTGTAAGTAATCCGCATTCAGGTACAGCAACAGAAGAGACAAACTATATTCTTATAGAGAGAAAGCTACAATCAACATTTTTTTCTCACTGTCTTTATATCATGCAGTGGGACGTTTCGTCTCTACATATCTCAAAACATTCTTTAAGAACCCTCTTGGTTTTTCTTGTGTGTCCGAACCACTGAACTTTCCATACGGTGCTATTTCTTATGTTCTTAACAGATTTTCGTTGAACCATTCAAATGTATTTTTTAAGTCTTACCTATTGAATTTAACTGACTTTAACCTTTGAAGGCCATGCAACCTCAATTCCATGTCTTGAATGTTGAGTATTACTATGTATAACTCATATTAAGGTGCTTTTCGATGCTGTTTCAACAGCAGCCATGGGGATGGGTGGAGGGAGGGGACAACTTTAAAAACCCATAAAAACAATAAAATGGAAACTTTAATTCCCCCACTATTTCTTTTATGATTTTATTCTTTGGGGGTTTTTTTGGGGGGGGGTAGGTGGGAGGAAAGTTGGTTACAAATATTGCAAATGTGTGTTGATTCATGGTTGACACACAAACAACTTTTCCATTCTTAACTGACCAATGAACGTCTACAAAGATGTAACAGTTGATTTTTGTTAGGATTTTTAAAATCGCACAGGCGAATAAGAGTTCAGAATAGGCATACAGAGTGTTAAATTTAAACGTTGGATAACTGAAATTAAAAGCTGTCCAAATATATTATTTTCCGGTATGTTTGTTTTTCCCTGCAAAGTTTCCAAAAAAAAAAACAAAAACAAGAAAACACCAAACCTTAAGATATAATGGTGCTGTACCAAAGCCTTATACGAGATTTAATCTGCAAGAGGTATAATCTCTCTATATCTGCATTGTTTTTCTCTGCTTCCATTGTGTAAAGGCCAGTAAAATACCAGCAAAGAAAGAAGTTCTTTGGAATCAAGAGCTGGACTTTTGGACTTGCCAACCTGTCTACTTTGGAGGAGGCACTTCCAAAGTTCAGCAGAAGGCTGGAGATTGGATGTGCAAAATTATTGTTGCTTCCTCTCCTTGCACTTCCAAGCGGAGAGATTTGCTTGCTATCCTTCAACAAGGTGGTGCGCATCTAATCCCCTTATTCGCACAACCACTTTCCCCCTTGTCTCTAATGGCTCTTCACATTAGTCCCAAAGGTGTTGTTTTTTTCCCAAAAGGCAACTGGACTTCCAAGGGTTCCCCCTTGAAAATGTTTCACTTCCCACCCAAGAAGCTTCTTCGGTTCTGTTTAAAGAACTTCTTCAGTTCAGTTTAGAGAATTGGAGAAGCTTCTTGGATGAGAAGCGAAACTTTTTCAAGGAAAAAACAACCACCACCACACACCAAACAAGTCCAGTTGCTCTTTGAAAACTGCCTTTGGGACAACCACGACCATGGATGGTTGAGAATCTCCATCGACGCTCATCATCACGATAGGCAACCTCGATTTTGTGTCTGCTTGGCATTCTTCCTTGTTCCTTTTGAGCACCCCGAGAACTTTTTTTGGGAGATTCTCAAAAGCTTCTTTTCTTAAGTTCAAAGCTGAAAATTAGACACCCCAACCTACAGTTTGCTTTGGTTCCATGTCTCTGCTTCCCGCTTCCTTGCCCTGTGCTTATAGTGAGTGATGTAAAAGGAATTTCCTCCATGACTTGGTGCTAATTAATTTTTGCTTGGAGGAGAGAATAGGCAGGTGAAGGTGACATCACAAGAGCCAAAGCTCTGTTTTATTTGCATCTGTCATGCTTCCCCCACTCCAAAACAGAAAGAGGGGTGTATCTGCACCCCACAAATACAAACCAGTACACTAGTGGTGGCTTACAGCAAAGGGATTCTGGGAAGGCAAAGCCAACTTTCCCCAACGTTGGGCTTCCTAGACGACTTGAATTGACAAGTCAAAATTCCTAATTACCAAGCTGGAGAGAACGTTCAGATTCCGATTAGATCTCACACGGTCAAAAAGAAACAATGTTAGATAGAACGATGTCTCTCAACCTTAGCAAATTGAAGATGTTGAAGTTGAATTCTACACGTCTTCAACTTGCCGAGGTTAGGAAACACAGAGGGAGAAGGTTGGTCCACTACTGAAACAAGAAGCAGATAGAAATATAGAAGGGATTCCCTTCTAGGCATTTATGTGGAACAGGTTGCAAAAGCGATGCAGGAAAAGCGAAGGATGATTGTAGTATAAAGAGAACTTACCATTGATACACTGCAGTTGTGAAAATGGTTTGGTAGCGGCTTTACATATGCAACCTTTACATCCTGGGAAATTTATTCTTGCGGCATTTTGACTTGTCAATCAAGAGAAGCCTACAGGAATGTTAAGGCCCATATATCTAATGCCACAAAGTTGGAGAAGGTTGATACAGCTGATTAAGGATAACTACCAGTCTCCCACCAAGATCGATAGATACATGACCATTGATTCCAGCTATTGTGGTTTGTAGACCGCAATGCCAACCCAGTCGGTGTGGTTTATTCAATAAACCATGGTCAGATAAACCAGCATTTATCATGTGATAGGATTGCCCTCTAGTTTTTGAACTTGTTTAGAGATACAGTGGCATTACTCGAGTTCATTAGCTACTCCTCCAGGACCCTACAGAGAAATAATCCTAATGTTAAGGAACTCAGAAGAGGTGCAATGATATCCAGGAATGTGGTTTGATCCCTTGGTCTCCTATCTTCCAGTGTGACCAGGTTAGAAGAGGTCCCTCATGTGGCCAAAGCAAATGCAGATCATGTCTTTGGCCGAATTCCTCAGTTTATCCGGAGTGGATCTTTTGGTCCTTCCTCAAACTAATCACACTTGGTTTTAAATGGCCGCATACGGTACAGAGAATTCTTCTAAGCAATAAATCTACTTTCTCTACTGTTGACATTATTCCCTGTGGGCAACTGGAATGTTGCCAGTGAATTAAAATGCATGGCGCCCTGCTTTAAATGTGGATGGCACAGCCTTGGACCCTTTCCACCTGCTGGTATTTTACAAGCCTACTCAGCAAATCCACCTTCAGTAACATTGCATGTTCATGAATTTACTTTGACCCCCCTTTTTATTTTACTATTTTATTGCTTTTATTATTATTATTATTATTTTTAAAAAGATGTGTACCCTGTAAAGCAAATTATGGCAGTGTTGCTATGTTATGTTAAACCTGCCATTCTGTAGGAGAATGATGGACTTTGGAATTGAGTACAAGAAAAAAAAAATCATTTAATTGCTCCACATGTAACATTACTCTGCTTCAGAAGTGTTTTGTATTTTGATATAAATAAACATTTGCAAAAAAAAAAAACCCAAACCCTAGTGTGTCCAATTTTGCATTTGTATGGGGTTATGGTTGTTGCTATTATCCCGTATGATATTATGGAGAGCATGGAGGATTTGAACGGAAGAAACACCGATGCAAATGTACACTCTGAAATCACACACAAACAACACGTACGAGTTGCAAGCAAGCCACCATGCTGGTTTTTGTTAAAAAATTGAAAGACCACTTGCAATCCAGAAGCATTACGTGAAATATGACAGAATGAATGGTGCATAAACTTCTCAGCCAATCATTTCTTCCTGCAAAATTATTTTATTTTTATTTTTTTTATTTATTTGATTTATATGCCGCCCTTCTCCGAAGACTCAGGGCGGTTTACAATGTGATAAGCAATAGCCTTCATACTTTTGTATATTTATACAAAGTCAGCTTATTGCCCCCCACAAACTGGG
>JANHFK010002460.1:92207-104381 GCA_036250565.1 Sibynophis collaris | reverse complement strand
CTTCCGCCGGGCGTTAAAGACACATCTATTCAAAACGGCCGGCCTTGGATAGTACTCTCTCATCCTCCTCGCTTGGGGTTTTAATAAGGGTTTTAATTTAATTTAGGGTTTTGGTTTTAGTGGGGGGTTTTAAGGGGTTAGTCAGTTCAATTTAATTCATTTTTAATATTGTTTTAAATTTTGTATATATGTTCTTAATTTCTGACTGGAAACCGCCCTGAGTCCTGCAAAGGAAAAGGGCGGGCTACAAATCGAATTAAATAAATGAAAATAAATAAATATCTGCTTAGAAAAATGTTCTGCTTGTTTTAGATATCTCTTTTAAGCATGGATCTATTCATAGGTATGCATGACAAATATAAATCTAAAACCATTACAAGTTTGATTATTTATGTTGAAGGATTTAGTGAAGGATACAAGGACGATGAGACGTTTTGTGCTGTGGTATGAAGATTATATCATGTTGTTGGCTGAGGATCCTCCTGAATTGAAGAGAATATTAGTAGACTGCATGATGGAAACAAGGAGGAAAGACTGAGTCTGGTCTTTGATAACATGATAATGTATCAAAGACCGGGGTAGTTTGTGTTTGACAGGGAAAATAAAATGAATGACGACAGATTATATATAAGTGGCAGTAAACTCAAACAAGTAGATGAATGTGTGTAGCTTAATAGGATGTTTACTATTAATGGGAAATGGATGGATAAATGTAAAAACGTGTGAATACTGATAAAAGGGTAGTGGATAATAAGTGGTCGATTGTGAGGCATAATTACAGCATTTTTTGCTCCCTCTAGTTCCTAAAACAACTTTCCTTAATTGTTCAAAAAGTGGTCTGATCTGGGAAATTTTACGGGACTCTTTCCTACCTGGGTCTCTGATTAACATGGTACTGTGGTTACCTCCTCTTGGCACAAGAGACTGAGGTTGGGAGAACCTCCCCAGGAGGAGAAAAGAAATCAAAGATATTGCAGATCATTATTTTAATTATTTATTTTAAACATTTTTGAATAGCTTTATTAACTCAGGTCCAATTTTCCCCTCTCAGATCACCCGATCCCCATATTAATATCACTCCCTCATTTAACATGTCTCCTTGGTCTAAGGCAGTGATGGCGAACCTATGGTACACGTGGGCATGCGAGCACTAGCCCAGCTCAGCTGCAGCACGCATGCGCGCGCTGCACAGCTGATTTTCGGGTCTTTTGGACCTAACAGAAATTGGAAAACAGGCGTTTTATGGCCTCCGGACGGCCTCTGGGGGGGATGGTCAGGAATCCCATTTTCACCTTTCCCAGACTCCTAGAAAGGCTCTGGAGGCTCTGGAGAGCGAAATATGGGCCTACCGGAAGTTGGAAAATGGGCATTTTCCAGCCTCTGGAGGGCCTCGAGTGTCAGGAAGGCTGTTTTTGCCCTCCCCAGACTCCTAGAAAGGCTCTGCAGTCTCTGGAGGGCGAAAAACAGGCCTACCGGGCCCACCTTGCCATTGCATGCCAGGAGCGAGGGGGGGTCACGTGGTCAAGCGTGGGGGATGGGTCGCATTGAATTATGGGTGTGCGACCCCCCTTCCTCCCTCCTTTTGGCACGTGATGGCAAAAAGGTTAGTCATCCCTGATCTAAGGTATCTGGAGGTATCAGCTTCTTTTTAGAAGTTTTGCTTTTGTTTTGCTATCCTTTCCCAAAAAAACTTATGTTTCCCACTTAGGGAAAAGTTTATTTTGATAGCCTTATCCTTCTAATCCTCCCGAGAGAACTCTCTGTCCCCTGTAAATGTTTCTTTTTTCTTATCTCATGCCTTTAACGTTTATAATTTCGATCTTCTTTTTTCCTGCTTTGCATGTTGTTTACCCCAAAAAAGGAATAGTTGAGTATTGAGTATGTAAGCATGAATAAAGAAGATGAAGAAGGAAATGTTTATTTTAATTTATTTTCATCAAGTAATCGAGTAGACTGTAAAAGTTGACAGAAATCATAAGTGATCAATACCCAACTTGAAAGAAGGAATAGTATTTGGCATACACATCTCATACAAATAATAAATTGACCTATAAAGAAATGTTGAATTTTTAATAACTATAGGCCTTATATTTTATTCCTTTACAGGGGCTGGGTTAGTTTATTGACTCCATGAAAAAAGGTAAAACAAAATAAAGTATAGGATGTACAAATTCATGATGTTTTGCTTAAATCTCAAAAATATAAAAACAACAGTAGACATGTTAGAGTCTGGAGGACCAGCTGCATTTTTATTGGTGGTCTATAACTTCAAAGATTTTTTTTTCTTCAGAAGCTCAGCCAGGTACCAAGGCTACCCCGTCATCTGCTCTTGCTGACTTACTGTTTCTCAGTGTGTTTTTCTTTCTTTTTTTCACAAGCTATGGCTTTCAGTCTGAATTTAAGCAGCATTTTAAGAGCTATTTTCTCTCTAAATTCACTTGTCTTTGAAGGTTTCAGTTGTGGAATCCTCAGTGCTCTCTGAGCTTGGTTTGCTTGCAGATGTTTCATTACCAAACTAGGGAAGCATCATCAATGCTGGCAGGTTTAAATTGTTCATCTGTTGGATAGGTTGGAAACATTTTTTAGAAGAATCCTGATCACTCACCCCTAAAGGTCCAGTTTTCAAGATCCAGTCTTTACCTAATTGTAAAGAAGTCATATCCATCCTAGACATTCAACAGATAGTCATTGTTGAAAATTCTGGGGACTGATCCACGATGTTTAATGATGCTCAAGTCTAGGGATACTGAAGTTAGGAAAAACTGTTCTATATATTTTATTTATTTATTAAATTTATTGGCCACCCATCTTACCACAAGGCAGAGTGCCTTTTCCAAAGAAGAAGGGAATGAGGCACTTTGTTTGGACCTCCTTCTTCTGGATAGGCTCTATTCTAAGATAATTTATCTATCTTCAAGAGCCCTTTCCAATTCAGTCCAGTCACCACTGAGTTCTCATTTCTCCTGCTTCACTATGTTGCTCTTCAAAGATTCAGTTGAGGTTGGCTCAGTAGAAATTTCAGTAGGGAAAGTGAAAAAGTGAACGTTAAGATTCAAATAGTAACCATGATGAGCAGCTAGTGCATCCTTCAACATAGTATCTAATCCTAAAGCCATTGTTCACCATATTGTTCACCATATAAATCAAATTAATAAATATGTGGGAGGGCTTTCAATGTCTGAAAGCCATTAGAAACTTGCGGAACTTTGACGTTTAGCAATGATGGAGCTCTGAATACTAGGTACATTATCTGTCCTGTGATCCCACAGGATCAGTAGAAATTCTCAGGCCTTTTAATATTTGTTCTCCTTTGGGAAAGAAAAGCCCTTAAAAATAGAAAAGAAGTCCTCAGTTTTTAAGGGTGCTATGGAAACTCACCCCTGAACACCCCTCCCATTCCCCAATTAACTGTAGGAACTGCAAATGGAAAAGAAGCCATATATAAAGCATAGATGATGAATTGCATACCCCTGAATTAAGCAAAGTAAATACATCGATATCAACACAAAGAAAGGGGTGATTTAAAAGAATGAGTTAAAGCACTTTCCTCTGGAACAGTTCACTGTGTGCAGGGACCTCTGGTTGTCCTAATGCTGCCAATCATCCATTATCTAAAATTCACGGCTGTTTTCCTGAAAATAACCCTGGTAATTAGATCAAAGTGTTTGTTGTTTGAAAGCTTTATCTGAACATCATAATACATGGACAGACTCTTTGGGAAAAAGACAACTCTTAGTTTCCAGCTGTACAAATTTCATTTGGAATGGAAATGAACTAGGAATCAGTGTACAACTTGCAACAAAAGAGATGCTGGCTTCTGACATAGGAAACCTGTAAGCAGACATCGCGAGACATCCAAAGACTTCCAGAATTTCATACCAATACATTTTTGAGTCATATTAACATGTCATCACTTAACTTTCAAAGAAGAATTAGTAGGCTGTACTAAAATGATCACCTTTGAAGTGTTCAATTTGCTTTATTGATTACCAATATATCTTACTATGCGGCATTACCTTTTCCAATTTTCCCAGACAACCATCTTTGTGGTAGATTGATCTAAGAGAAACTTACAAAGTGAGTTTCTATAGCTGAAGGTGGACCTGACCAGCAGTGAAATGGGGCTGGATCTATCTGGTTCACGCAAACCGGTAGGGCTGATGGCGGGAGGCATTGTCCACCCACCAGGACCATTTTTTACCCTCTGTATATGCACAGAAGAGTGCGCTCACATTTTAGAACCAGTAGCAAAGGTAAGTGCATTTCACCTCTGGACCTGACCCTGGGTCTTCTTGGTCCAAATCCAACATTGTAACTATCCCTCCCTACTAGATAGGTAGCTACATTTCAGTTGGCTTTAAACAGTAAATAAACATCAGCCTTGTATCAGATTACCAGATATTTATTTTTATGATTTGGCAAGAGGTTTCATAATAAATCTAGTGAATGTTTTTATTATATGTATTTTAGGAACACATTTTAAAAATCTGAAATAAATACCACGACTGGAAAAACTGTATCCTTTTTAATTCTCTGTTTTCTAACAAAACAAAACAAAATAGCAACAGCCAAAATCCTGGCTTTAAATTGTGTAGGAAAATGGCAAACCCAGGTGATAAGATCTGTTAAAAACAAAAACCCAAAGATTGCAAATCTGTACAGTAGAAGCATAATAGACTAGCTTGCTTGTTTAGGCAGACAGACAATGGGGAAGTTCCAGACTGCCAATAAAAATGCAAATGGCATTCAGAAATTTAACATATCTAGCATTAAGCTTTTCCACATCTGTTCTCCAATCGTAGAACGTATTTTCCCCCAAATCAGGTTCTACTAAAAAGGATATTTCTTAAACTTGGCAAATTTAGATTAGATGTATATTGCTGCATCTTTGGGATTTTTGGGACACTTTTAACCTGATGAAACTATCTTTTATCAGAGAAGACAGTTGGCCATCTGACCCAATAATACACCCCAACATAACCATGCATAGAGTGTTTTCAATTATACTACATGCAGTCCTAGGAGCTGGAGCTGCCAGGAAACTGCCATTTTGCCACAAAGCTATAGAGTAGAGCAGAATATGTGCAACATGGAATAAGGCGACAAACAAGGAAACTAATACAATGAAGTCCAAATGGCGTATTCGTACCATAGATTAGACAAGCGTTTCTCATTTTCATTGCAGCTGTCAAGTGTCCCTAAAAAAAGAAAGATGATGATGATTATGATGATGTCCAAAGAGAGCATTGAAGCAGTGAAGGCAAAAATGAAACTTATTTCAGAAGGAAGAGTTTAGATGTCCACTAAAACCCAGAGATAATTATTTATTATTTATTTATTTATTAATATAATGGTGAGAATGTTGGTGGCAGGGGTAATTATTTAATTTTATACCATGCAGTGATTGTCAGGTAGGCCAGGTCAGGAAACAGACTCCATACGTATTTTATTGATATAGGTCCGTGATGGCGAACCTATGGCACGCATGCCACAGGTGGCATGCAGAGCCCTCTCTGTGGGCACGCCAGTCATTGCCCTAGCCCAGCTGCACCGCGCATGAGCAGGTGCCTCCCGCCAGCCACCTGGTCTTTGGGTCTCTGTCACGCATGAGGGGGGAGTAGGGCCTTCTGCAGTTTCGGGGCCTTCCGCAGTTTCTCTCCCCAGCATGCCCTAGCTTTCTCCTGCATTTCTGTCACCCGTGCCTTTCCCTAGCTCTGCAGGTTCCACCTTCCGCAGGTGCCTCTCCATAGCAAATATGCAGAGAAACTTAGGGCATGCTGGGGGGGGGACTATGGAGATTGGGGAAGCCAAAACAGGGCATGGGGGTGCTGCGCGAGGCCCCCTGCGCCCTGTTTTGGGGCTGGAAAGCCTCCTGTACCAACCTAGAAGCCAAAATGGAGCCAGGGTACATGCGTAGAGAGGTGCGTACAGAGGGAACATGTGCGCATGCATGGGGGCAGGGCACTTGAGTGGGGGAGCTCGCATTGCATTTTGGGGATTGGGACACACGCGTGTGTATTCGCACACACTTGCGCACGCTTTGGGCACTCAGCACCAAAAAGGTTAACCATCACTGACATAGGTTATAAGTTGACAGAACCTTAAAAGCCTGTGTTGTCTTCTCCCTCAAGTGAATTAAGAGAGGGAGTTAAGTCTTAACTTCTTTCTCAAGGCTTTTTCTTCTTTCCCAGGTTTAATGCCTCATTTGTCCAAGATGGCCATCTTGGCTCCCTACAAACAATGAAGGTTATCTGAAAAATGTTCTGAATGGAAAGATTCAATGAGACAGGTAGAATAAAGAAATACAATCCGATCCCCAGTTACGACCATCTCATCCTCTCATCTCCTTCTATCTCATCTCATCTTCCTTTTTTCAGGGAGGTGGTTGCGATGACATAGATGATGCAGGAAATAATCTCTCATACTGAGCTCACATCCAGCTACTGGCCTGACCTAGGGTTACTTCACTTCCTCAAAAGACTGCATCAGGTCCTCTTGGACAATATCCTGTACTGGTACAGTTATCTTTGCATGTTTTGGGTTGTTTCTTTTCTAAAACTAATCTTTGCATAAATATCATCAGAAACCATTCTGAATCAATTCAAATTATATTCATTCATCAGAATGAATGTGTCAATCATTCACGGGATTAAGAGCATAGAAAAACTGATACGGTCAGATTCTAAGCTCATCATAATTTTATACACCCCAAAGTGTTTAAAATATGTTACTAGGAATGAGCACATACATCCATTTGCTAGTTAAACAACCTAACCTGTTTCATTTTTTATGCATGTGGGCAGGGGAAGAGAGCACATTAAAAATGTTAAACACACTGACATGTTTACAGTGTGTTGCAAGAAAGTGTTTAACTTCTTGTGCTCCAAAACTAAACACTTTTGAATTAGAGGGTTTGCTACCTCTCTATTTATTCAGTACAGCTATCACTTACTTATGCTTATTGGTTTAAGTTTAAATTGATTTGGAGCAGGCTGTAAGTCATACAAACAAGGAGATAATTTTGATTTCAGAACCATATGGGCAAAATTGCATTCACAGCTTCCAGTGAAATACGTCTCGCCAAATGCGTTTCATAAAGAAGCTGATTATATTTATGGCCTGTGCTTATTCTTACTCATGTTATGGTTGAGGATTTTATCGCAGATCAAATTCTAATTCATTTTCATTTTAAGGGCTGATTAAGCGCACATAAAACCAAATATCTATGGTTTTTTTAAGCCACTTATACCAACAGCTCAATCCTATGGATTGATTTAGGACTCATGTTTGGAGAATGTCCAGAAAGCCCAGAAAATAGATAGCCCAGAAAAGAAACACATACAAATGGATCAATGAAACCCATGATCAGGTGGTAGCACCTAGCCAACTTTAGCTGATCTTAAAAGACAGGACAGACCTAACACCACTGCAGATTAGTCTGGGAAATTGAAAAAAAATGGAAGAAGAAAGCAGTAGAAAACCATAACTGTACAGAACTGTTGCCAAGAAAATTACATAAACCTGTTGATATAGTCATCATGGCCAACATGGTGTCAAGTTGGTCTTTACTTTCATTCTGTGCAAAATGACTTTGTTTGTGTGGGTTGAGAATTGATTGTCTGTGTAATGAGAGATGGAGAAAGTTACATTGTTCTCCAAATATGCTCAATTCACTTCTGTGGAATGAGAAAAAGCTCTAACCAAAGGACAATTCCTTCTTCCTGGTATGAGCAAAGTGAATGTCTGTTACCAAATGACTGGAAAGTAGAGAAATTTATTTCTCCTCCTTCCCTCAATTCCATGGCTGAAAGGCAAGGAAGCATCATTTTGGCTTCTATCATTCATATGTCAAGATAGTAGGTGGATAATACCTTTGAAGTCCACCAGAACTTTACATGTGCACCACTCCTTTGAAGCCACTCTTAAGAGACAGCAGATACCTCTAAGATTCTCTCCTTTGCTTGGCTAGTAGAAACAACACCTAGGAAACTCACCAGCTTCATTGACCTGGAGTCTCATAGATTATCTTTGTAAATTAGCTTCACTACCTAAGGTGTATATAATAGCATTGGTGTGAATTTAGTTAACACACACTTTTGCCCTGTCAGAGCAAATTCTATACATATTTGGCTTACACTTCATTTCTAATGCTCAAATTATGTATATTATCTTCTTCCATATTTCTGTCAAGTAAGGCCACATTTTAGTAATTATTTCTTCATAGAGTATTTCTCAGTTTCAGTTTTTGTATGAATTATGCTAGTCCTTATACAGTAATTTATTCACTTGTGCACAAAAATCACACTCTATTAAATATTGGAAGACTTTAATTTAGTTTAGTGATTTATTGATGCCTGTCTAAAGTGCTTTCCCAGTAGAGTTCAGCGTAAGTAAAATAATAATATTTGTATGTGTGTGCCTGTGTACAATGCACATGTATATGGTCCTGGTGGATTATTGCCTTCAAATATTGGAAGGGCTCCAAATTAGAGCCAAGATCATGTTACAATATGTATTGCCCAAAGCACTTTCATTCCTAATTATGCCTATAAAACCCCAGAAAGGATATTACCTGCTACATTTTCCAAGTATACACATTACCTTGGATCTAGTGTAGTATTTTAGAATGGAGGCAGTCTAGATGGCTGCAATAACAAGTCTTTGGTTTTTTAAAAATAGGCAAGCATTTAATCTCCCAATTTGGAACAATAGGATTCTACCTTAATTTTCCTTGGCCAGTAGTATTTTTCTTTTTTTCCCCCTTTGCCTGAGTGGTATTTCCACACCCAAGTTTAATTTACTGTTAAAAGATGGCATAAGAAGCTCAGGAAGAGACTGAGCGGAAACATTGTATGTTCTGCTTGTTTTTTCAAACTTGGCGCTTCCAGAGAATTGTTGGCAGGTTGCCTGTATAAAAAGAAGAATATGGGTCAGTGTTCATGCTGTGTTCAGATTGGAAAGATAGACCCTGTAAGAGTGAAGCATGCCTGTGAAGGATTTTCCATTGCTACAAAGCAAAATCATTCCCTCTGCAACTCTGCAAATCCAGCCATTGGAGGCAACATGAAACCAGGGTCATGCAAAAAAAAAGACTACTCACAGTTTTCTGTATTATAGGTTTGTATTATTATTTTTGGGGTAGTACTTTCCACAGAGCCACTTGAAATGCCCAGTAGAGAAATGTCAGTCATAAATAAATAAAATTCCTGTCGATTATATAACTTTGGAACCAATATTTCTGAAATGGTTACATTTATATTTCTTGAACCACCATAATATAACTGTAAGTTCCATGCCTATTTCATTCTTCATCTCTGTAACACTATTTCAATCCTAAGGGTTGAGTTGTACCCATTTCTCTATCAGGAGGCCTTGTTTTTGTCACTCTGGCTTTAGTCACCTCTCGGTTGGATTATTGAGAATGGACAGGAAACAACAGCCTGGACTCAGTTTTAATAAAGAACTGGAAAATGTCAATATGTGTGTGTTCTTTTAATAACCCACTAATAATAAAATGATCATGTTTATATACAATAGAGAATATTCATAGTTTGGGTTGTACATTTTGGCAGTGGTTTGTTCTCCAAGCTTGCTGTTTACATTGGAAGTAGTCGCCAGGCTACTGCAACCCCTAGGAATAACAATAGCTCACAAACCCAGTTACACTCAGACAAGAACTAACAAGGATCAAAGACAGAACACAGAAGGGAGACAGCACCAATGTCATATATACAAAATCAATTGCAACGATTGCAACCAGTTCTATGTTGGACAAACAGGACAACAGTTAAAAACCAGAATTCACGAACACCAGCTGGGAGTTAAACGGTATGACCAGAAGTTCCTGATCTCTAACCACGTTGACAATGAACAACACCGGTTCGACTGGGACAAAGCCAAAGTCATCAGCTATGCCAAAACCTGTCGTGCACACAAATTCATAGAATCCTGACAATCCACAAATGGATCCACTAACGAACACATTGACTTAGAACCAGCATATGAACCTATAAGTAAATGGACTATCCAAATGACCAATCAGCATGGGAACCAACCATCCCCTCACCAGCTAAATTTCACACCTCAAAAACAACCAGTCACATGATCAAATGATCATAACACTATGCAGGACCTATGTAAATAGAGAAGAAACCAAACAAGACACTTCACCCAAAACCCAGCTGAAGAGGTTCAGTTACCTAGCTAGGTAACGAAACATCCGGGAGCTAAACAGCAAGCTCTGATAACAAACCATTGCCAAAATATTTATAAACAGTATTTGGATAACATAAGTACTAATATGTCCAATATTCTTGGAAAATATCAACACATATATAGAGATGCAAACATATTTCAGTACTTAGAAGACATTGTGGTTTCCAGAACTTATAGAAACAAGATGCGTAAGAAAATCAGCAGTGGCTGCAACATTTGTTGGTTGGTGGGCCAACCAGTTCAGTGTAGTGAAAGGTGGGGAGAGATTCTGTGTGTATAGATGAAATATGGCTATGTGAAGCTTCAAAAGGATGGCTTGATTCAAAGGACATTTTCCCTCCAGGTGATTGCTGCATTAATTAATTTCTGAAGAAAAAGGTTTTTGAAATCAATTGAGAACTTAAACAGTTTGTGAAGTTCATCAGAATATAAGGATAATGAATTTCAGTATGCCTACCACCATTGGAAAAATATACTCATTTTGTTTAGGATTTTATTTTAGAATTTTAGACCCTCTTTCACTGTAAGACATTACTGAATTAATGCTATTCATAATGCATAGCTTATATAATATATTTAATAAAATTTGGGATGTCCTTTTTGTTTATAGTGAATAACCTTACAAAGGAATACTTGTGAAATTGCCCTGGACCTAAGAAACAACAAAGCATATATTCTATTCATTTGATATTTTCAGTAGATTTAGAATTGCTATTATTTTTCTGTAGAAGAAAAGAAGAAGAATGAAAATCATCTCTAAATAACCACTTTTCCCTTTCTGGAATTTTTGGTGGTGTCTTAACCATTACACCATTACACCTTCGCCCAGGAGTGGAAGGAATGGGGATTTTGCAGTATCTTCCCCTGCCACGCCTACAAAGCCACGCCCACCAAGCCACAGAAACGGTAGTAAAAAAATTTGAATTTCACCACTGGTTCAGATGTGTAGAAATGAAACAAGTGAAATGTATTCAGAACCTGAAGCACAAAACAGAAGCATTGGAAATTAGCAGCATCTTTACCCCTTAGTAGCCAGAAGCACATAAATCAGTAGTTCAGATCATTTTATTCAAAGCAATTTCAAGACTTTAGACAACTACATTGCATATCAGCACAGTTGGCTGCAGATCAAATTTTCTTCCATATTTTATACCTGCAGGTCCCTTATTGCTGCGTATGTTTCCTGGTCTGTAGAAACTGTTCATAGACTCCTCAGGTGTAGCATGCCCTTGACTAGAAAGCCATGGGAAACACCTGCTTTCTCAGCCTTGCCAGATTTTTCATGTACTATTCATTGCTTTGTGCTTATGTCATTTGTAATTATATAAGAAGATTTTTGGCAGCTGCCATCAAACAATAACAGAACTCCAGCTAAAACTTTTAAAGTCCACATTCTTGGTATGTCAGTGGTTCATAATGTGTGTATTCTATAATGTTGCTTTTGAATTTTTTTTAAAAAAAAACTTAATTGGATGAAAAAAACCCAAACCTAAACTACATTAAATCATTGTCTTTGTAGTCTTTGGATTTGTGCCCGTTACTACTTCTTTAGCTGCACTGTAGCTGCGCTACAGACTTCCAGGTGCAATTCAAAGTGCTTGTTATCATTTACAAAGTCTTACATGGCACATGAGTTGGTTATTTGTAGGACCACTTCTCCCCAGTGGTATCTGCCTGTCCACCTGCTTCGTAGGGGGGGAGAGAGGGAGAGAGAGAGAGAGAGAGAGAGAGAGAAAGAGAGAGAGCAATTGACCTAAGGCCACTTAGCTGGCTTTGCATTAAAATTGGCACTAGAACTCATTGTCTCGTGGTTTCTAGCCTAGTGCCTTAACCAATACACCAAATTTGCTTTCTTCTGTTGATACATGATCAAATAAAATCCAGATCCAGAAATCCTGTCCAGGTAGAGGGCAAGAGAAGCAATGCCTTTTGGTCCTAGAAAAATGTACTTCCTCAAGT
>JANHFK010002460.1:3813-15450 GCA_036250565.1 Sibynophis collaris | reverse complement strand
GGTGTATTTTAAGTCAACTGTAAACCGCCCTGAGTCCTGCAAAGGAAAAGGGCGGTCTAGAAATCCAATAAATATAATATATAATATAAATATATCCTATGGGTGATTCTGCCCTGTACAAGTCAGCTTGTGTGTACATCACTAGGGCATATATGTGAAATACCCAGTTTCTTCTGCTAATTTATTTTGGTTTTCTCTTCCCCTTCTCAAGAATTCCACTTCAGCTTCCTAGACTCTTGCTGAAAGCTCTCTTCAGCTGTTTTCTGAAATAACTAACACCTGGCAGTATTTGAATGATCAGTTTGCAAATGCAGCAAATGAGCAGAGCTAAAGTTTCTCTAAGTGTGGCTGTGATGGAATAGGATTTCATTTCATTTTATTACATGCAATCCTTCACATCCCTAAATGTAATCATTTGCAAGAGATTGACACCTCCAGTTTGCTTATTCCATTTGGGAAGGCTGGGAATACCCAGCCAATAAGAGATATAATCCGTGGAATCTCTCACTTGTTGGAATATCGAAGATCAGACACTGCCATCTTTTCAGAAAGCCACCAAAACTGAACTATTCTGCAGGCCTTTGAACATTTGTGTATATGTTATCCATTCTTGAAGGCTCTGAGTGAGTGTAAATCACGGGTATCATAAAAATTCATCTCAAAATAATTAATAAATCCACCCCCAAAATGATAAAAAATCTCAACGATATTGCAGTCACATAAAAATAAAAGATATATGTCTGCCAGTTAATATATCTTCCTTCTGGAACCTGATGAAATATCTCTTTCACTTTGGAGAAGCCAAGAAAGAAAAGTAGATCGGACCTCTATCATAGAGAGGCAGATCTGAAGCAAGGGGACACTTTTGATAATATTGGCCAGCGCAGGATTGGTGGTGTTGGTGTGCATTGTGATTACTTCTCTTGTGCTAAAATTGCACTGTAGTTTTAATTGTTTTTGCTTTAAAGTCTTCATTGCATACAGCCATGAAATGTATGATTTTTATAGTACATAACTGAATTAATTAATAAATGAACTAAGCTGGATTCACACAGCATGCTTGATAAACTTTGGTTATCTTGATTGTGCATTGTTGTTTTAAGTTTGTTTTCTTTGGTGAGACTATTGGTTACAGCCAATGAAGATGTATCTTCTGGATGCCCCAATCTAAGGGTGATCTGGATCCAGTAACTTCCCTAATTTCTCCCTTCTATTCAATAAAAAATTACAACTTGGTGACAACTTTGGAAGAGCTCTGGGGCAGGGGTGGGTTCTACTTACCATCACTACCAACTCGCAACAGGAGCGTGCATGTGCGCTCCCTTCGTTCGCGCTTGGCCCTTCTGCACATGCGCAGAGCATCCGTGATGACATACAGGAGGGTGGGCGGAGCCTCCCATTGTCATTACTACCAGTTCTAAGAACCAGACAGAACTGGTGGGAACCCACTACTGCTCTGGGGCCATGACCAAGGCTTTCAAAGATTGCTTAGAACCCGGGATCCCAAATAGTATCTCTGATTTAAATTAGAGTAATTTTTATGTAATAATTCATCTATCCATATATCTCATTTTATGCAAATCTGTTTATTTGCTGGGTGGTGAATTGCTTCCCATCTCCACTTTTTGGCAAATGTCTAGTAGTCCCTTTATTTAGCTGCCATTTCATTCTGGCTCTTTAAATCAAAATCAAACCCATTGTTACCACCTTTGGGCCAGAAAGCAGAATAATAAAATACACAGACCTGTAACTGTTAATAAAACTTAAAATTTTTAAATCCAAGCATGTTACGATGCTAATATCAAACCAAAGAAGTGTTTTTAATTACCTTTCCATCTATATAGTATATTGGCTGTATCAAAATTGGTTCTTTATTTCAGTTGTAATAAAGAATTAGCATTCTCTTAGAGTATTTTGAAGGGGAAAAAAACACATTCACACACACACTGATACACAAGCAGCATCATATTTAACTATTTTAATAAATTCTATGTTGTTCTGGAAAAAAATAGTGCTGGACAATATTAAACGCATTAAAACCAGAGACATCAAAGAATACATTACATTTGTTTAGTGGATTCAGGTCTGTTTTAGCTTATTAACCAATTAATGCATTACCTAATTTAGCAGGCTATTAGTGTGCTTTCAATGAGATTACTATTTGCAGATAAAACAAAGATTCTAATGGGTCAGGAAATTTCTTTGTCTGATCTTCATAATAAAAAACATGCTTCCACATAATTCTCTGTAAAGTGAGTTATCTCAACAACTTGATTCAGAGGCTAGAGGCTTATGTTATAAAACTTCAGAAGACAATGGAAGAAGCACATTGACTGTTATTGATATTCCAGCCACATACAAAAGGAACAAATGAAACATGAAATGGGTCACTTTGTAGAACAAAGCAAGTATATTACAGAAAGACAATGAAGAGGACCTATCTAGGCTCATTCAATGCAATGTGTCCTAGAGGCAATCAGGAAGTTTGCACAGTGCAAATGTGTATCACTTCTTCAAGAATTACTCCCCAGCAGCTGGTATTTCAACTCTGTTATCTGTGATTTAAAAGATAGAAAACAGTACAACACAACACAATGCAATGCAATACTCGAATCCTTCATGAATTTGTCTATATCCCATATTAAAACTAGAATTGAAATGGGGCTTCCAACTTTCCTCTCTCCTGATTGTCTCCAGACAAGTAACTCATGAACTAATCTCTGAAAATGTGTCCCAGACTTCTGTACCAAATAATTGCCACTTTGTTCCAGCGCACACCTTTGCATGTGACTACCCAAATATAAATATTTATAGGCTAGGAGGGCTATAATTAATGAAAATAAAGAAGTAGAATGGGGTGGAGTGGAGCTGGGTGGAATAGCCTGCAAATCTAGGGCCATCTCTGAAATTTATTTTTTGAAATTTCCCCAGATCCTTTTGGGTTGCATCAACAGAACATTTAAAATTGTTTCTAAAATTTTGCCTGTCTTTTCTTCTGCAAGCATGCAACATGTAAGCAGGATGTGGTTAAAGAGAGTTCACCCTTTTCTCGTTTTCTGTTTGGAGATCTGGTCTAATGTGTCATCCCAATCCATTCTATGTAATCTCTTCCAGCCCTCTTCGTTCAACTCTCAAGTGCAAAAGACAACAAGAATATTGGCCTCAACCCAAACAGTGCTTGATTAATCACACAGCCTCTTGGCTCAGTGATTGATGTCTATGTTAAAAACTGTCCCTGTTATCTAAATTGAGGTCTTGAAATGCCCAGAGGTTTCTAAGCCAATCACCCACCTCATATTTATAAACAACACTGGAGGATGAATTCCATGGTTTATAGCGAAAAGGGCCATCACTCATTTTTATCCCTCAGACTTGCTTTTAGTGATGCTATCCACAGATGCACATTTTAGGAAAGTTTAACAATTCAAGGGCTTTTAAGACTTAGTCTAAGGTACACATTTACAACACTGTATTGACACTCTATCTGTTGAAAATGCAAGTGTGTTCTAAATTCCATTGTAAAGCTTCATGGTGGATAAGTGAAGGGGGGGAAAACCAACTGCAGGCTGAAATGGTAGTTTCAGGATCATCTTGCATTCTGTGAGAAGTTGGCTTGTCCTTTATTGCTCCCTACCTCCTATCGAGGGGGGAAATGGAGGAAAATCAACTGCGCTGGCTTCAGGCTGATATAGAGAGTCAGAATGAATCTATGCATACAGTCACCTGGCTTATCCTTCCTCATCTTTGAAATGCCTCTTTCCAGAGAGCATTTCCTGACTGTCCTAACAGAGTTAGGTTTGCGGAATTGCCATAGAACACATCACTCCCTTGTCAGTGTCACAATTCTACACAGTGACAACTTGGCCCTCTTTCAACTGCTGTTGAATAATTATAATGTGTTGCTTATTTATTTGTTTGTTTGTTTGTTTGTTTGTTTAATTAATTAATTAATTAATTAATTAACCACAATCTTCATCATGTTATAAGAGACGAAACTTCTGCTTTGAGAGATCTACACTTCAAAAAAACAAGATATAGAGAAGCAACTGAGAAGTGGCAACTTCTGTGTGGCATTTTGTATCATAACTATAGAAGTCCTTCTGCATACAGGTTTGGCTGACACCATGTTTAAAACTTGATTTTTCTAACACTGCTGCCTTTTTTATGATTAACGACCATCTCTGCTATCCGTTCATTCATTTCAGCGTATCTCTTCTCCTAACTCTACACCACAGGAGAGGAGATACAAGGGGAAAATGGAAGACAGGATTGCTTTAATTACTGAAGAATCGTTGTGAAACCAGGTTACAAGATTGCAAAAACAAGTTGCTTTCCTAAATCTAGTCAGCTGCCTAGTTGATTGGTACTTCATAATGATTATATGGTTTGGATCCATTTTATTAAGACTTGTAAATCCTCTTCCTAAAGATGTAACGATACTCCTGCATATTAAAAGGGTAAAATTAAAAGCTTGGTCATATGTTCTTTATCTCTTTTTCCTGAGGTCAAAATAAAATGCTTTCCTCATTATTTTAAAATATCTGGCTGCATTGCTGTCTGCAATCTTGAACAGATTATTCCAATAGAAACCATGGTTATACAATTGCTACATTATTCATGTCTGTGCTGGTTAAATGTACGTATTTGTTATCAAATTGCTATGAATTTCTTACATGTATCTAAAAAGATTTTCCACAAAGCATCTAAGTAAGTTGTACATATTGCAAAAAGAAAATTAACAAAAGTAAAGCAGTGTGGTTTAACGGGGGAAAGGCATTGTTAATAAGTGTATCCTTAAGAACGTTTTCCCAAACTCACTTTGAATAACCACTGGCCCCATAAGATACTTCTTGTTATGCCTGTAAAACAAGGCCAGCAAAACTATACATGTAATTAGGCTGCTATGGATCACCATAGTGTTGTGGTAGAACAGGAGGGAAAGGACCAGAGATGATGAGGGAATCCAAGCTTCCCTCATGTTCCTGCCCACTGGAAAAGAGGAAAAACTTGAGGGGGGGTTCCCCATCTCTCTAGGAAACCTCTTGATCTTCTGAAACAGATTATTGAACAAAATGAGGTACCTTCCAAAAGTCCCAAAGGGTGCTCAGAAGGCAAGGTCAAAGCAGTGATTGTAGGCACTTAGGAAGACCATAAGACAAGACAAACCTAGACCTGCTTGCTGGGATCCAGGACCAGAGCCATATAAGGCTTTACAGGAGATAACCAGCACTTTGAAGAGGATCTGGAAACTCATTGGTAGCCCCTGAAGCAACTAGAGCTTTGATATTACACTGCTAAAATTGCTATTTTCAGTTAGTGAATAGGCAACTGCATTCTGGAGCATCTTCCAAGGCAATGTAAAGTAGAATGCATTGCAAGAGTGCAGATATGGGATCAAGTTCATATGAGATCAAGTCACAATTGATAGTAATCAATAATTCAACATTTGGTGAGTATTTCAATAGAAAAGGACAATTTAATTAAATTATAGGTAGGGATGAATTCAACATGTCAGATAAATAAAAACATCCTTTAGACACCAATATTTTTTCTAATGAGTGCATAGTTATAGTATCTGTAATAAAGTCAAAGGAGCCACAATGTTGTGATTCAAATACAGTAAAGGGGTTTATGTTACTTTATACTAGGTACTATCTAAGTGATAACCATGATGTCACCTGTTCACAAAAATGGAGATATAAAACACTGATGCTGCTTTTCCATACAAGAGCCCTCCCTTCAAAATTCGGCAAGTCAAAACAAATGACATTTCTAAAAGGTTGTTGATGTTCTCGTTTAGCCTTAGTTCACCACTCATTAACTGTGGACTACTTGAGTTTATTGAAAGACAAAATGGTATGCTACATCATATTCTCCAAGGACCTGGTTTTCTTTTTGATACAACTACTTCCGGAGAATCGGAAATCCTCAGAAGAACTTTGTAAAATAGACTCTAAAATGCCCACTTTAGAAAATATTTACATTTCAAGTAATATTCTGTATGTAACTTAAATTTTACCATCAGCATAGAAAATAGGAATAACAAGATCTGAAGGGAGAATCCAAATATCTGAAAAATTCAAAACCTACACTTAACTTGTATAATTGGGTTAGAATGCTAGTCTATCTAAGTGGATTTCCCTAACTGGAGCACCATTCAAATGTGTGGGTTTCAAATCCTTGAGTTCCACCCCGGTTGGCAAATATTAATGTTCATATAGAGGGCCCTTAAATTATGCAACATTTATCTAAACAGCATCCTTTGCTATTTAATCCTGATTAAGATCTTTATATCAAAGGGGTTTTTTTCAGGTGTCTGTTGCTTTCAGCAGATAAATTTTAATTAGGAGTAAGATTTTATCTTCCTACTTTTAGTTCCAACCAATGTACAATACATCTGATGCAGTAGTGGGTTCCTACAGTTTGTCCGGTTCTTAGAAGAAGAACTGTGATGAAGTCCGGAGGCTCCGCCCACCGCCCGGACTTCATCACAGACGCTCTGCACATGCGTGCATGCTCCCATTGCAAACCGGTAGCTAAGGTAAGTGGAATCCACCCCTGATCTGATGGCTCTACTATTATTACTATAAAAGCATCAAGTGAAATCCACTTTAATATACACTTCAATATTTATTTTGTTTAAAGACAGCATAGCATCCTAATGAGCATAATTTATTTTTTTCAATTGACAACAGACTAAGTTGTCTTAAGTGTCTACTTGATCTGCCTTAAGTCCTCTTTCCAATTATGAAAAAGCAGGATTACCAAAATACTTCAACATTTTTGTTTATTTAACATTTGTATTATTAAATGAAATCTTCAGAATTTAAAACATGGAGCCAAGCAGATAAAGAGAACCCCAAAGGTAAGGGCCACATTAAATTGCCGTATTCTGGCAGTCTATGTAACAGAGAAAAGATGACCACTATTTATAGGATAGGGTGCTTTTATCTTATTTAATGTTATTTAGGCTTCAACTCAAAATTTAGTCCCACCAAACTTTATCCTGTAAGCATTTGTGTTCCACATGTCAGAGAATTTCCAACGTGGTTTATTTAGCAAAATATAGTATATTTTATAGTGTAACGAGAATAAATATAGAAACTGCATTGACTCTCTAACAGAGACTGTTCAGCTTGGAACACTTCAATCATATTGTTGTTTTGTTGTTGTTGTTGTTATTAGTAGTAGTAGTAGTAGTAGTAATAGTAGTAGTAGTAGCATTACAAGTAATTTATTATATCTGGATGTTTAAGAAGTCTTCAATTTGTTCTGAATATTAAGGTAGATGCTATAAGAACATTTTGGAGACAATATTCCACTATCAATGCTAATATGCACCTGCTATGACTGTCTTTCTATGCAGTTTCCCAGCCATGAAAGGATGAAAAAAATATTAAAGGAAGAATCTTGATTTAAGCTTGGAAATGAACCAAAAGAACATATAGTTGATGCAGAATTTCATCATCATTCTCTATCTCAGTTTTAAAAATACTTAATTCATATCCTAAACAAATGGTAGTTTCCAAACCATCTGTAACTTCCAAGGCAATCCCATCCCATTAAAATCATTAATTTTGAGATTCCTAGAACACAAATGGTAAGTCTGAGTTCCAGTAGGATCATGGCTAGTTTCAAAACTAGTTGACTCAGAGGTTATATATGCCTGTAGTGATAACACAGACCAAAAGAAAGATAGCATTTTGGCCTTATGAGGCAGGTATGTCCCATATTGCACAGTCTTAACAACATGAACATCACTTGTAATACCATTTTTTCTTGTCTGGATTAATGTCAGTTGATGAGCTGCAGACAATGCCTTGTTGTACCCAACCACTGTCTTAGAATACTGCTAGTCCCACCTGAAGTGGTGGGGAGCAATAGAAAAGTAATTGAACTAGTTACTAGAATAGAATAACAGAGTTGGAAGAGACCTTGGAGGTCTTCTAGTCCAATCCCCTGCCTAGGCAGGAAACCTTACACCACTTTAGACAGATGGTTATCTAACATTTTCTTCAATATTTAAGAAGATAAACATCTTCTTAAATCGAGTCCATCCACTTTACCAGGGCTTACATGTTTCAGAACTCTTTCCAGATAACTGACAAAACTGTCCCACGTGCAAATTGCATAGTTCCTGTCAGCCAAATTCCAGCTCTGTCCAAATTCCAACAACAGGAATCTAGAATAGTCCTTAGAGCAACCTGGCAAGTGATCCTGCAGCCCCTTTCCTTACCTAGAAGGAACTGAATAACCCCTCAAGAGAGCCACCAGTTGACTTTCTGTGCTTGTGCCTTTATTGCCGCAAGATAATCTTTAGGGAAGTCTCTTCTCTGCGTATATCCAGGTCCATATATCTTTGTTTTACTCTAATGGCACTCTAGGCACTTCTTATGCTGTGTTACCCAAAGCTTCTATGAAAACCATGTGAGTCTCAAATATCCATGTACTTAGAAGGTCCACATGAGATTGAATTAATCAGAAGCAAATCTTAGTACATTTGATAGCATTTCTTAGTCTTCCTGCAGTCTCTGTTTCCATTTCACCATGAATGCTATTGATGTTTTACAGTGGCTATATAATTTTAATTATGTGTTCAGACTATTTTCTAGGCATACAATGTCAAATATCCTGATACTATTTATTGGGGTTTTTTTTTCTTAATTCTTTCCCTTCTCAAATCCTGGATGCTCTCTTCAGAGAAGGGAAGAAAGGAGGGAAAGAGAGAAAGAGAGAGAGAGAGAATATGAAAGAGTGAAAAGAAAATATTATGTTGGGAAATCTTTATCTGATTCAGCCAATGAAGTTACTATCTCCCTTTGGGTTTGGCAGAAACTTTCTTATTATTATGGCATAGTGCATTCAGTACATGATAACTTGCTAAATATATTACCCATGTGTTTTATGATACAGAGTAGAGCAAGTAGCTTTTGGGCACTTAATGTTTTGGAAGAGACTGAGAGCACATCATAATAAATCAAATGGTTAGCAAGAAGTTTAGTGTTGTAGTTAAAGTTAAGGTTTGCGAAGAATATTCATGCTTTTTTATGGTACATGTTAAATTACAGTTTAGCCATAGTTTGCAGGTCTCCTGTTTTAAAATAAGAAGAGGGCAGAAAATCACATAACTGGTTTATAGCAACTGTAGTCAGAATGAGCCCACATTAAAGTATAGTAACCAGTGGGCATGCTGACTGGCAATCCTGAAAGTTATTATTTCCATACATCTGGAGAGTTTCATGTTGGCAAAGTTTGCAAAAGAGAAACTTCGTGTAAAGGGCTATGCATGGAAAATAATCTTGGGGCTCACATGTTAACATATTCAGAGCCATTATTGGGTAATCCTTATTTAGATTTGGCGTGTATTAACTAGATTTCCATTCCTGTAAAACCCCATGTTGCCAATTGTTCGCAAAAATTGTTGCTCTAAAAACAGCCATGTTTATCAGTTTTAAGTGTAAAATCCTTTTACACTTAAAAAAAATGCATATTGGGTAGAGTAAATGCTTGGTGTAAAATACAGCTGAAGCCTCTCAGTTGTATCTCCACTTCATCTGATTTAATTATCATTCATTTGCTTCACCCAGGAAGCATTTATGGCAATTTTCCACTTAATCATTTCAGCCAAAAAGGTACAGGACTAATGTGGATTTTAAAGATGCTTAAGTCATCAGCGCACTGAACTGTGCATTCTAATTACAGTTTAAACAAAATATATACTCGGGCTTACAAATTCTTTAGACTCAAACTAGATGAACCCACAGGTGGGTAGACTTAAGACTGGCATAGTATTCAACAGCACAGTGACTACTGAAGACAGTTCTGGGGATAGTTACTCATGTATAATTGATTGTGGCTGTTTTAAGAAAAATGCACTGCTGGAAAAATGACATTTACATAAAAGGAATAATACATGATGGCAGCCTGTGGGGAAAATATTAAAAAGAAATGGCATATAATTTGAAGTGGTTAGAAGAAGAAAAAGAACACATCTAGAGAATATATGCATTTACAGAAGAAACCTACTCATACAGGACTAAGGGTCATTCCATAAAGCTGTCTAGGAAAGAGGTGATTAGAAATGACAAAATGGGGAAGTAATTTGTAGTTCCACAAATATATCCATATATAAACAAAGAAAAATGTTTTATTATGAGGTTTCATAAACAGTCACAGTTTATGATACATAGTCACAGGCATGCATGATTCAACCGATTCCTTTTCATAGCAGACTGACTGTTATAGAGTATTGTCATGAAATAGGAGGAAAGTTAACATTCGTGGTAATTATTTTTCTATCATCTGTGTGTTGAAGCTATGTGAAAAGCCACAATGTGAACTGGACTGAAATTATCCCAAAGATACTTTCCAAAAGGCAACTGGACATTCTTATTTCTTTTTTTCCTTGAAAATGTTTCACTTCTTATCCAAGAAACTTCTTCGGTTCTGAAATTAATCCCTTTAACCTAAGTGGATATAATGAGAGGTACATTTAGGTATCTTTACATTATGTAGTGAAGGCTTCTATGGATCCATATAGCTATTTCATTTTCCATCCACTTTGCTTCTCTTTTCTACTGACTTTGTTCAGGCTGAAGCTAACATTTTCCTTGTCACACCTCCAAATCCATTTTCTTCTTTTTGTTACTATTTTCTGCTGGAGAAGGGAAAAGTGATATGTGTTTTTATTTTTGTATAATAGAATAGGCTGTGTATGAACCAAGTATCTCCATATAGGTACATAATACACGTGAGAGTGAAATCTCTGGGAACTGGCTTCAACTGGAATTGGTAATCCAGTATTTATTAGTACAGAAGTCAAGACACTGCACAGGACATTTTGCCTGGAAATATCTAGTTATCTATCTGTCTTATCTTACTTCCTTTTCAGGATTGATGACTTAAATTCATTGTCACCTGCTTTTCAAGCAAATATGGCACATGCAAGATTCCTGTACAGAATGTAAAAATCTGGATTTGTGGGATAAATTGTTACATTTGGTTGTGCTTTTAAACGGCTTCACCATATGCACACCATAAGTTTTATATCAGTCTAAACTGAAAGCCAGAATACTAGGGGAAAAGGAGAGGGCAAACTGGTTCAAATGACTCTGTAGAGTTCGGCCCACCTCCTTAACTCCCAGCTACATTATGTTGAGGACCAAGATCAAAGTACTATTATATTTGTATTCACCTGAATATGAGAAGTCCCCAAGTGAGAGGCAACCCACAAAAGTCAAGTGAATGTGAACAGAATTTCTTGTTGTAAGGTCAAGAACAAGACATGGTACCCAGTGAATCCTGAAATTGAACCCATCACACATCTTTAGTAAAACACTGGAACTAGATTTACTTCTATAAAGTGAAAGTTCTCTTAAATTGGACACAAATCATCAAAAATTATAGCAGTTTTATTATCAATGTGTCATTTTGCAAAGAAAACCATATTTTCTTATCAAGAGAAGGCCAATTAAAGATGTCAATTGAAGAGGAAAATAATCTATTAGCCACAACTGAAATAACTGCATCTTTAATTCTTGCTCTCTGTTAATATATTCCTGATTAACATTCACATGCCCTGATATGCTTTAATGACTTTTTTGTCTTTCAAACTTTCATTGTTGTTTGAGTCTTATC
>JANHFK010002455.1:137719-152368 GCA_036250565.1 Sibynophis collaris | reverse complement strand
TTCACTATGAACCAAGATTCTAATCTGCAGCTTGCATGCCCAGGAAGGTCTTCCCTATATTGTAATATAGGTCACATAAAATGATAGGAGAAATATAGAAAGATTACAGTATTTATTATATACCCCTAACAATATAGCTGTTAATATATCTATAAAATTTCTGTTCCATTCAACTGGAAATCTATTGGGATTTTCCACACTTTCATATATTGTCTATAATAATTTCTTGTAAGGTAAAAAGTTTTGCTAGTTCTATTTTATTCTCCTTTTACTTCCTTTTCAATACTTCCAAAGAAATTGATAATTTGCTGCTCAATGTCTTCAATGCATGCAACTTGAGTATAAAAATAATAAAATTAGCAAATATCAAATTCTGTGCCTTAGGATAATTGATCTTGGAAACAGCCAAAGAAGATGCAATTCTAAATTAAATCTTAACTGGTGTTTGTGCACTACTGCAAGATATTGTAAAGCCAACAAGGAATCCCAATCACAATAGTGTTATAGCTAGCTTTAATATGTAATGGAAGTTGTTAAGTAGGTGCAAACACAATCATATTTGAATACAAATGGTGAAACATCTCAAAATAGAGATGATTAAAATAAAAGAAACCAAAAACAAAAGAGAGAGATGCTTTGAATTAGAATAGCTAGAGGACAACTGAAAAATAAGGTAATGAGGTTCAGCTGAAATGTATACTACAATACAAAGAAGTATCAACCATACTAAAGAAAAGACCAACATAACTCTCTGGGAAATCTTCTATTACAGTTTTGTGTTACAGAATAAACTTCTGTAAACTTTTCTGCTGGAAAGTAGAAAGTCTATTACAAGAAGAAGAAAAAAGGAAAATTAACTCTTGGCAGTAAAAAGAATTTAAAAAGCAAATGGTAAGAAACATTAAGGGAAAGCTGAATGAATTCTTTACATATGCCTTCACTACAAATTATACAAAGCATGTATCTAAATGTGTAGTGACCTTTTCAGGATGTGAATTGGAACAATTAAACCAAATTGCAGTAATAAGTGGCAGTATAGGATACCTTGAGGAACATGTTTAATGCCTCTTCCCTTAATATACATTTTGGGGAAATAGCATAACAAAACAGATGAAAGCAAAGCAGCATGGATTTTTCAAAGGTAAATCTTGCCTTGTCACCTTTTACATTCTTTTTTGAGAGGGTCAATAGGTGTGTGAATGTAACTGTGCTGTCCATACAACAGGAGTTTATTCTAGTTAGTGTGCATGAAATAATTAGAAACCAAAGATAAGTAATCAATATTTTCAATGCAGGCAAGGACTTTAAGGACCTACACTGGAACCAATATTTTTTAAGTTATTCATACATGATACTGACCTAAGAATGACAAGCAAGTGGCTAGACTGGAAATAATACCAAGTAATTAAGGATATGAAACAAAAAGTGATTATGATAATATACTGAAGGCTCTTTTTAAGGTGCTACTGAAGGTTTTATATAGGAGGGGCGGGGGAGGTGGTAGTTATTTTGTTCTGTGTTAGCCACCCAGAACCCCTTTGGTGAGATGGGCAGCCATATCAATTGAATTAATAACAAACAAACAAACCTGTGAAATTCATTACAAAAATCTAGTAATAGTCAATAATTTTAATGGATTTAAAAAGAGTAAGGATACATTAGTCGACATCAGATATATCAAAGATTTTTTACTACTGAAGGTACAATATTACTCCTGGATTAGATAATATGCTTCCAAATACTAACTGTAGAGAGGAAATAGTGAGAAGAAGTGCACCTCTACCTCTTGTCTGAGACCACTCTACTCTAATTTGGCTGCTGTGGGAAACAACTTGTGGGACTACAATGGGCCTAGGCCTGATATAGCAGGCAGGCTTTTTCTTTGTAGCACAGTGGTCCTCTCATCCATCCTAACTATGAAAAAAATAATCAGAATATTTTCCTTCTGTTTCAAATTAGCTACTTCTTGTTGTGATAACTAAACCTTGTCCAATTAATTAATTTTGAAACATCCAATTTCAGACATAGTTAAAGGAACAGACTTTACGCCAATGTTAATAAGAAATTGAGGTTTGAATCCAATATACGGTCATTAACAAAAACAAGACAGATTTTAATCCTTTTAAGATAAACTAGAAGCCATGAGGTTTGTGAGAGTCTACCAGTATTAGTAGTTCATTCTACTATAGTTTAAGCATCTTCAGGTTAAACATCGAAGCTCAGGATGCCACAACTTGAGATAATCAGAATAAGAATTGGTTTTTTGCACATTTCAATTAAGAATGGAAAGCTCTAACTAGTGCTTTTACAAAGTAGCAAGTTTCAATTATTATTACAAAACAAACTAGTTATGAAAACAATCATGATTCAATATTATAACTTTTCATAACCTAGTTATCATAATGTCCCAATTTAGATAAATGGGAATTAATAGTTTATTAGAAATGTTCAGGTTTAATTGTGTCTTGGTCAAAGACATAATGAAAAGGGGATAGTAAAGACTTGTTTATACTTTGACTTAAAAAGTGTAAAACACAGTTAACTCAGATGTCACTATTGTCCCTACTAAAGCTGAACACTAAAACAAAAGCTCTATGCTCACAAAACACTGTGATGAATTGCCTAATTTTAATTCTCATCTTTTCAGAAGGATATTTTAAAAGTTTGTAGTAACACAAACATAAGATTTTTGTATTCCAAAATAAAACTATTTCTTAAATAATGACATTCCTGAAACAATGTTATATCATGACATACATATTCTACTGAAATGGTATCCTGTAAAACAAAAGTACATTTCAAGAGGTATGAAATAATTATATACTTTCATTGGTTCACTGCAGAGAAGATTTTATCAAAAGAAGGAATCTCTTTAGCTTTCTTATGAGGAAATTACACTTTTCAGTATACATACATTTTCAAAAATAGCATGTTTATTTCAATAGATAAAAATAACTTACTTTTGAAATCATGGGATCGTAATAAATACTAATTTCACTTCCTTGCTGTATGCCACTGTCAACACGAACCTAGAACAAATTGAGATAAATTAGTTTTATAATAGGAGGAGGTTGGGGTTAGTTATTATTAATAGTAGTAAGCATGACCATTACTCTTTTCTTTAAATGTTGCATTTATTGCAATGGACCATAGACAAAGTTTCCACAAATCTTATCTCTGTATTTTGATATTTAAGTCTTAAATCCTCCACTTGGGAATTCACCACTGCCATAAAACATGTTTGTAATTATTGATTTTACCAACGTCTTGCACAAAAAGTACCTGTGTTCTGTAATAGTATCGTGTATATCTTACAACACCCGGGATTTTATTACTCCAGAAGAATACTCAGGTATACCAAAAAGAAACTTTTAGAGCTGATAACCTAGCTTCTATTAACTATTCGTTTCTAACTTTCATAAATGCAACCATTTCCTTTTCTGTTTTAACTCTCATCTGAAACCTGTATTTTTCTCAAATATGCAATTCTAGTGACGTTCAGAGAGTTTTTTGCAAAGTTATGTTCTGCAAGGTTACAATTTTAAACAGATTTTCATAGACTGGATAGGGAAGATAAATACATCGACATATGAAGGAATGTCGCGCGCACACATACAAGACTCTGGTAACTACTGAACTGTTTGAAGAATCCGGTAACTGTTAATTAACCAACAAAACTTAGTGTTATTAATTAATATAATATATTTACTTTTTACCAGGCTGCACAGTAAAAATAAATATTAATTATTAAATAACTAATTCCAGAATAAGTCCTTGATGTTTTTGAAATTTGTAAAGCATGTTAACTGAAACAAATAGACCTTTCTTTAAAAAAAAAAAGATAATTTAATAGTCTCTGATAATTTTGAGAAGAAAAAATAAACCTGTTGAGGTGAAAGAGATATAACACCAAATATTGCATTGGGGTTTGGAAGACTGAAGGAAAGAAGAAGCTTAGAAACTCTCTTCAATCTTCACCTGGGGAAAAGAATTTTTTGTAATAAAACAGCAGTTCATCTGTCTGCAACAAGGCAGAAAGAGGTCAACCCAACGGCTGTTAGGCTTTTAGATTTTAATTTAGGCAATTATCAAGGGACCAGATGTAGAACCTCTTGTCTACAATATCCACATGAGGTCACACTGATGACTTTATTATCCAAATGACATGTCCTAATAGGCTTTACTCTATGAAAACTGCATCACATTCTTTCATGATAAAAAAAAAAGATGAATTGTGCTTTATAATTACACATTTACTAATGCAGGCTTCTTAATTCAAACAGAAACTTTCAAGCACCTTATTTAGAAAACAAACAAGATGCCTTAGAAATGCCCAGTCATCAAAACAATGATTTTAACTATCCTCATTCCACAGGAGAAGAGAAAATATGCAAGCACAATTATTGAGGTTCGAAAGGAAACTAACCTTCAAAATTCTGCATCACCACAAAATATATACATAAAAATTAAAATTTTAAGAACAAAGCAAGGAAGGGAACAAAGTAATTTTCCCAATATAAACATATATCTTCAAAAATCCTAAAGAATTAAAAAGGAAGCCAGAAACAAGATTTGTTATGCAACCATTTGAATTAGTTACGCCTTTGACATTTCAAACATGTACTATTATTTGCAAGCTAACATAATAGGGCTGTGACGATTAAAAAATCGCAAATACTAAATTGCAAGGTAAATGAAAACTTTTCAAATTTGTAAATGCAAAAAGGTTGTTCATGATGTCTGAAAGTCTACGGAGATTCTTAATCATCAGATCACTGAAGCTTCTTGGATGAGAAGCAAAATGTTTTCAAAGAAAAAAGCCAACAAAATCCAATTGCCTTTTGGAGAAAGCACTTTTAATGCTATTGGGTACATTACATTCTATTTAAGATTCCATACGGATCACATAGGATACTGGACCTTATTTACTATAAAACAGTGCTGTTACATAAGTAAAAGAGGATTTTTATTTACTGAATGGATCTATTTTAGTGAACTTTATGGTGCAGTCTTCTTCTTAAGGGTTTTCTTATGTTAATCTCTACATCTTAAAAATAGGAAGTTGACAATGTTATTAATGTTTCCTGAGAGTGGTTCTTGCTTGGCTGCAGAACACATGGAAATAAACCGACAAAGAGAATCAAAATTTAAAAGAAAAATTATGGTCAATTTTCAATGTGATGGCATATAGTCTTAAGTGAACATATTACATTTTAATCCTAACTTCCAGTAAAACAGTGAAACACAGATAATTTCCCTCTGCCCTAGCATATCTAGGACAATGCTATATGAAATGGCTTTAACAGCTCAGTAAAACTTTGCACCAGTAATTTTGTAATATTCTATATATATTTTTATTCTTGTAATTGCTTTCAGTTAGTACATTTGTTTTTTTAAATACAATACTATTTATGAAAGTACACTCTAATATGTTATAAATAATACTAGGCTACTTCAAATGAAGTTTAACAGTAACAGCAACTACAGTTATTAACCTCAAGATTGTCAAGTCTCTGCCATAGCAGCAGACAAACATATTTTTTGGTTAATTCTATTTAGGATCAAGCAACTTCTAAGACATTTTAAAAGCAAATATCACATATAAACACATACCAGAGATGGAAAAAATGCAGGACTATAAGTAAACCATTAAAAAGTGAAAGCTATTTTTGAATTTCAGTGGGTTTGATTACCAAAACATTTTTGTTGTATTTACAATACGGCTTTTAAGGTTCCTAACATATAACATCTTAAGTTCTGAGGGCAGAGAAAGCTTGTTTATTTTATTAGTATAATAAAAGAAAGAATGTTTCCTATCAACATAAAGGTCAGTACTACAGAAAAATGAAATGAAATGAAAAATCTAGTCACTTTCTTTTCCAGAAGGCAAGGTATGAATCTATGTAATAAAATTGCCACAGGATCACAACACTGAGGTTAAGACCAAGTTCTCCATTCCATGCACAAGCATTAACCCCCAAATCTTCTCAACCTGATCAATATCTAGGTGTGTGGATTTCAACTCTCAAAATTCTCAACAGTGATCATGGTATCTGGAGAATTTGGAGAGCTGAATTAGCCTTGATGGCATTCTGACTGCCTCTGAAGACTTTCAACTGGGAGACTACTAGGCTTCCTTCTGCATTTGATTGTCCACTTTGAGAAGGCCTTGCTGGACGACTAAAGGGGCCAGAGATCTAAACCAGCAGGGCACTGCTTATGTTTTTAAATGTGCATAGCTGGTAATTGCCTATGATGAGAAACACTGCTTTAAGTATTTGTTGCCAAGGGTTTTAAAAGGGTATGTATGTCTTGTTACTTCATTTGTGGCAAGTCTATTAAAAAAGTAAAGGTTCCCCTTGCACATATGTGCTAGCCATTCTCAACTCTGGGGAGTGATGCTCATCTCCGTTTCAAAGCCGAAGAGCCAGCGCTGTCTGAAGACGTCTCTATGGTCATGTGGCTGGCATGTCTAAATGCAAAGGCGCACGGAACACTGTTACCTTCCCACCAAAAATGGTCCCTATTTTTCTACTTGCCATTTTTTACGTGCTTTCGAACTGCTAAGTTGGCAGAAGCTGGGACAAGTAACGGGAGCTCACCCCGTTACGTGGCACTAGGGATTCGAACTGCTGAACTACCGACCTTTCGATCGACAAGCTCAGCGTCTTAGCCCCTGAGCCACCGCGTCCCCTTTGGCAAGTCTATTAAGCTTATATTAAACATAATATAATATAAACTCTATTGTGCTTATATTAAACAAACAAAATCATTTCATGACCATTGCAAGTCTGGAGTTTTAATCACTGAATGCAACTGTACTACTGCACTATTTTTATTTATTTAATGTTTATTTATAGCCTGCTATTATTATTTTTATAAATAATTCAGGGGGGCAAACATACCTAATATTCCCTCTTCCTGTTTTCCCCACAACCACTCTATGAGTGGGTTGGGCTGAGATAGGGTGACTGGCTTTCTTGCCTAAGGCAGGATTAGAATTCACAGTTTCTTGGTTTCTAGCCTGGTACTTTAATCACTACATCTCTCTGACTATACCTTTCTCTTTTGGCAAATAATTCTATTTTGGTCAATTTTGGAAATAGAAGAAACGATTAATCTTTATAAGGGAAATGCAAAGAAATGTTTCACTGTACGATTTCCATAAACGTATAGGACTCATACAACTGACAGAATATTCTCTTAATTTCAAATGTGCCCTGCTGCTTATAAAAAGAAAAAACTAAATAAACCAACACAATTTGCAAAAAAAAAAGTGCTATTTTAACACAGTGGCGAGAGCACACCAAAAGGGAAAGGCCCAGGCACTTCATATGAAATCCTCAAAAAATCATTACTCTTAGGCGTCCAACATAATTAAAATTTCTTCCCTTAGTATCATGATGGAGCATGTGAATCTATCAGGCATCTCCCACCCTTCATTTTCAATTCACCTCTCCCCTAAGCACAGCTCCCAACCCACCATGTCTACCTGACAAGTGACAGCCCAATCTGATTAAATGCTTGCAAAGGAGGGGACTTGCAGGCCTCCATGACAGGCCAAAAGTGATCACCATGGAGATACATAATTACAGCTGTCAACGCATCTACTGTCCTGCTGGCATCAATTTGATTGCTCCCAGCAATAATGATAGACAAAGCTTAGCATGCACTCTCTTGCACCCAATCACTTTATCTATTTTGTGATCCATTTAGCTGACATGCAACATTCGCACAAGCAAATAACAGCAGTAAGCAGAACATTTAAGGTATTTTAATTGTTTTTTTCTTTCTCTGGATGGCTCATAAGTGCAAATGTTATTACATAAAACTCCTGCTGCAGCATTAATTGAAGAAAGATTTGGTGGGACAAAGACCATAGGAGGTAGAGTTTGTCCATTATCACTTGTACTTTCAACAGGTCTCATGTTCGGAATATTGCAAATTGCAAAAACTTGCAAGGGCAAAATATTTGACATCCTGTTAGCTATTACACCATGGTGAAAAACCTCAACCCACCCCCAGAGTAATTACTGGAAATTCTTCCTTAGTTCATTTGGTTTTCATTAAACATGATTAAGACACATTCTGTAACGTTTGTGTGTGTGTCTGTCTGTCTGTTTTTAAATCTTCCATTTAACATCATATAGAATTTACTAAACCTTTATATGTTGTATTTCTGCTTTTAAACACAGCTTGAATTCTTAAAGCTCCTCCCTCCCCCTCAAAGGGTCAAATGTCTATAGGAATCACACAGGTAAAAACAATTTTAGAAATCAAATAAATCCTATATTCAGTTTCACCAAATTTAAAATTCTGGAGTATAACGTTTCCCCCATGTAACTAATATTGGTAAATAATCGTGTTTACAGTAGTATCCCCTTTGTCATTTCAAAAAGCCAACACCATTCCATGCTTACATACCCAATATTTTCGCTACCTTGAAGAACAGAAATGCACTTGCCTTTTGTGTAACAACCAATTAAACAAGAACTCAAAGAAAAACAACATTTGTACAGTATAATAAAGCACTTTTCACTATGTATAGTGAAAATTGCCTTTCATCATTTAAAAAGCTTCAAATCTAAAGAAATAGAAGCATTCCATTATAAAAGCCAGAATTATGTCATGGCTAGTCCAACACTTTAAAGAATGACTATGTAGAATGGTTGAGTTTATTTAGATGTGCATCCCAGGATATATGGCGTTTGGGGGTTTGTTTGTTTGCATTTGTTTTGGGTACAGTAAATTCATTTCTAATTACCACTAATTAATATAATTAACTACATTCCTCCTTGGTTTATAGAAAGAGTTTAGGACAACTAGCCTTAAGAAGTCCTGAACTCTTCTAAATCTGCAAAACACTATGAAATCTATGAATTCTTCATGCTTTGAAAATAAGAAATAATAAAACATCAGAATTACTTACATTTGGGACATGCAGAGGCTCTTCATATTGAGACAATCTGCCAACAGAGGGCAGACCAAAGGATTTGTAAGGGTCCTGAAATGAAATTCAAAACACAGAGCGGTATTAACTTTGTAAGACAAAGCACAGGAAGCAAGGTTAAGCCACTGGGAAACTAAGCATTTCCTCCACTTTAAATATGGACCAACTATATTTTGTTCTCAAAATGACTTATTTTAGTAGGGTTATGAAACTGCTTCTTCCATTCAAGTCATGGACGATTTGTTAAAGCTAAAAACTTCCTGCTGTGCCTTTATTAAAGCAAGGGCAACCTTTCTAAAAGAAAACACAATACTAGGGGGCAAGCTAAGAGCACACGTTCACCACATTCATGCTCACACACACACACGCGCACACAGTAACACTCCGCAGACAAGTACTTCTGGAATTGTACACAAGACTCAGGGTTTTCAGGATCATTCCCTGTATAAATTAATAGCAGTGTTATATTTAAGGCATGCATCCCAGTATAAAGGCAATTTGCACTGTTTGATCCAAACATGTGGATAAAATTTCCACATTATAGTATGTATTATTATATTCAACTCCTCAGTCATGTAAGTTGCATTTGAAGAACATTCAAAGGAAAAGAATAAATGGGGGGAGGAACATAAAATAACATGTGTTATCCAATATAAAGAGAACTGAATAAATTATTCTAACAGTGACTTTAAAATAGAAAACAACTTATTCAACTTTTGCTTTCAAATCCCAGTGACAGAGTTTATAAAAGTTAACTTGATCAATTCCAAATAAAAAGGGATGTTTTAAAAATACTATTATTGGTTATAATATTTAGCCATGTAGCCTATTATAGATATATAGTCTACAATATCTACTGGAAATGTGTAGCAACCACATTTTCTTTTCAGAGCATTTTTAAGGGCTCAGTACGCTTTCATAAATAAACTTATAAGTAATAAGTTGCACAAAATGTTGAAATACCATTATAATCTTTTTCCCAATATATTATTCTCTAGATCATAGAGAATTTTATAAAATGAATGAAAAAGAAAAACTTCATTCATGCACATGGAATGGAACAAGATTAAAAAAATCCTAGCTTCTCCCAACACCTAACAAGTTTCTTCTACAGCAATTCTCCTTCTGGCTTTTAAGAGTTATTTTTTACCTCCGCATATACTCGACATTCAACTGCCCAGCCGTTGATGGGGATATCAGCCTGCTTGTGTCTGAGAGGGTATCCCTTAGCAACACGGATCATTTCTTGGACCAGATCCAGACCGGTAATGCATTCTGTGATGGGATGTTCAACCTGCAAGGTTAAGAACTGTCAGTCAGTCAGTAACAACACAACAAAACTTTCTAATATCTCAACCTGATAACAAAAATTGGGTGGGGAGTGGAAATGTTAATTTACAATATGGAATATGGATGAGCCTCTTTGTCACACAAGACGTACAGAAACTATATGTCTATTATTTATTGCAGAAAATAGATATACAACAAAACTAAGCAAAGAATAATTGCAGATAATGGCTAAAATAGACTGGCTAGATGGATGGAAACATAAGAATACATTTGTTTTGGGGAAGTGACTTTAAAAAAAGAGAACAACTTTTAATCTAGAAATACAAAAGCATTTTGACTGAATCTCAAAAAACTGGCTGATAATCAACCCGTTCTGCTACACTTAACATGGCATGTACAGGAGCAGCCTACAATCTTCCATAGAATCAGACTAGCTAAGTCTTACCCACACGCCTGCTTTCACTAACCTGTCCTGACAAGCAACGAGATTAGCGTAATCTTACATCAATGCAGTGTAGCAGAAATGAGCAGATGGATACTTCAGGGTTGTTGTTTTTTTTCCATACAGACTTATCTCTGTAGTGCTTAGCATGCATAATAACAGAGCTGGACCAGTAGAATCACTGCATGCTCTCAACAAATAGCTGCTAACAACTCAGGATGATGCTATCATGGGAATACCCTCACTCCCAGTTAAACCAAAAAGGAGAGGTGGTGCAAGAGTTGCTCTGACTAGTAAGACAGATTTATATAATGTACATTTTAACTTTGCAAATTTGACTTTAAATAATGATAATATAAGTACATTTAAAGAGCAGGTTAGCATCATAAGTGCTGGAGGGAGGGAGGGAGGATTAATCATTTTGTTTTATTGTAAAGTGCTATTGCAGCTGAAATACTATGTCTTTGAAATACTATGTCTTAAGAAACACTATTTCACAAACATTTCTCCATTAAGAGTTGTCATACTTCATGTATTTGTGACACAAAAAAGGTCACTGAACAAATGAAGTATTTGTTTGAAGTACATAATTGAAGGATAACATTTTGTCGGATGTAATATCTCCATAATGATCTTTGCCAAAAAAAAAGGAGTAAAATTAACAGATGGCACTTATAATTAGCTCTCTGTGCATTTAAAATTTTACACCACCATATTTTAAGATAACTTAGCTGCTTCAGTGACATCACTGAAATAAGCACCATTCTAAATATTATACTAAAATGAAGGTTTTATTATATGATTAAGACACTTCCTTTAGGACTCAGTGTCAAATACTTAATACTTTCTAGGTATATCTATCTTATTAAGACACTTAATGCCAAGAAATTCTTCATCTATACTGAAGTTCTACCCTATCAAATATGTAATTTATCAACACACTTGGGGGAAACATATTTATTTTCTCTGACTTTTTTTTTTAAAGATATCTATAACTACTGAAACTTTTCTCTATATATCTGAAACTTCTGAATCATTCTAACTCTGTCATTTTATTGTATTTTTTAAATTAAGTTTTCGTTCTAATATGAAATAAAGTAACCTCTCCATAGTTACCATAAAGTAGTGTTTCATTTTTTATGGTCAAGCTAGGTGCAAACTCATTCTGAAAGCAAAATATTTCTGCAGCTTTAATATTTATCAACATTTTAATAATTAGTTTAATCACTGTCTCTAAAAACATCATTGCCTGTTCCATCAATATGGTTTCTTTGTAAAAAGCAGTTATAAAAGGGTGGGAGAGCAAAGTACACACAAAAACAGTTGGATATTTCAACAATAAAATCTTTTGATTGAAACAATAGTTAATCGTGTCTTTATTCTATGTTTATTTTCATACTAAGAGCAGCATACACACACTGTCATTGTTATTTTAACAGTGAATTTATTAATTTTTTGCATTTTTATTTTTCTATTTCCAGCAGCCATTTTCCATTAGGTTATAGTAAATTGGAAACCGTCATTAACTCTTCCAAGAGTTAGGCTCCACCAGATTCTGCCTTTTTCCCAGCTGCCATGAAACAGATAATCTACCAGGGTACAGGAAAAAGAGAAATAAGAACTAAAGCCCCTCTATCAGGTCAGGAAAAATATCAGCAATTTTCTCTTCCTCTATTCTTTCTAGCTAGTCTTCCTAGCAATCAAACAATGACTGGTTTAAAACCATGCTTACCATCTTTTGCACATTGTACTAAGTTATATATGTTTGACATAAGAAAAAAATGGTTTAAATTTACTGCAAATATTCAGTTTTGATTCTGAACAGAAACACAGAGGAGCAATTGTTCAAATCTGTCTCAAAATTCTCTGTACTTGAATAAGACCATGAAAGTGAAACGCCAACTGCAAAGGGACATGCTGAACCTGACTGAAGTTAAAATAATTTAATATATCCATCATATTAACACATATGCCAACACCAAAAGCAATGCTTTTGTCACTAGAATTTCTTCTTAAACTACATTCATGTTAGGAAAGTATTTATGAAACCTTCTTGCAATTCTCTTTGTAGCCTTATTCAATACAAAAGACATTTCCTTATACCTTTGTCAGAATCTTTCCTCTTCTAAGGGAAATCCTGTCCTTTGTAATGTTTGGGTGGAAGGGTGTAACTATTGCACATCAAATAATCAACATCCACTCTTCTCCAAGGGTTGCTTGACGTACCCATTTCAAACCAAGATTGCCTCAGAGCCCATCCAGTTTCAGCAGTGTTAAATAATGTAACATTGTCCCAAAGAGAATCAGAGATACGTAATTATCTTACGAAGAAAAAGATCACAATTCAGATAAAACTTTCGCCAAAGAGAGAGAAATTTGCCAAAACAAACTCTTTCTTAAATGCTTGGAGGTATGTCTGCCAAAAATGCTTCAGCTAAAGATGTAAGTCCATCGCAGTATTCAGGTGCTGAGATGATCATATTTGCTAAAGCTTGCATATCAAGTGTCAACCCCTTTGAGGCACGCCAGATCAAGAAACAGGCACCAAAAGACATACAAAAAAATCCACTTTATTGATACAGGCCATAACAACAAAATCTTTAAAGCCTGACAGTGTTGCTCCTTCCCTCCCTCTTAAATCAAAGAAAATCAAGATGGAACAATATGACTTTCTTTCTCACATCTTCCCATTTTCCTGTTGAAGTCTTTCCAACAGTTATTGCTTATTTTTTTGAAGTCCATTTCTGTAATACTCTACATCAGGCCCATCATACTGGCGGTCTGTGGGGCGCATATGGTCCATGCAGGACATGCCCATCCCGGCTTCACAAAGGCAAAAAATATTGCGATATCTCATGATCCAGTCCATGACGTTATAGAATTTGACATCCCTGCTCTACATCAACAGAAGAGGAGACTGCTTGTGTAATCTTGAACATTTGTCCCCCTATAAAGACCTTGTGCTTACATTTTTCTTTCTCTTTTTTTCCTCATTCCAAATACTTTGCCATCTTTCAGTTCAATAAAAAACAATTTCCTTACTGATCTATTTCCAGACCTAAAGCAAGCTTAATCATGTCCTGAATTCTCACATTTCTAGTCAGCTCTTAGGCAAACGTAGGTAATCATTACCTTTATGAATCATATTTTTCAAACTGTTAAAAAGTATTTGAATAGTTTGATTCTTTATATTTGTGTCAATCTTTACTTTCAATAGGTAATTCTTCTTTAAAAGAAACTTATGAGTATAGTTATTGGTAAAATAGCCAAAATCAAGGATCTCTTAAAACACGTTCAGAGAGTATTTCTAGCTAAAGAGTCAATACAGAAGAATATTTTTCATTTACACATTTCCATATGTAGATAAAATGAGAATTTGGCATTATGTTTCCAATATAATACATTGATCAAATAATTCTGAAAAATTGTATGTATGTGGCTAAATGGCAGTGAGACATGGACCACTGCTAATTACAATATCAGACACTTGAATGGCAACAGCTTCTAATAGCAATAGCACTTATATACCGCTTCACAGTGCTATATAGCCCTCTCTAAGCAGTTTATATAGTCAGCATATTGCCCCCAACAATCTGGGTCCTCTTTTTACTGACCTCAGAAGGCTGGAAGGCTGAGTCAACCTGATGAGATTTGAATTGCTAAATTGCAGGCAGCTAGCAGGCAGCAGAAGTAACCTGCAGTACTGCATTCTAATCACTGCGCCACCGAGGCTCTCTAATATCAGTTTTTCTGTTGCAATATTATCATTTTCTCTGCAATAGGCATGCCTATCATATCATATGTACCATATGTTATCTGATGTTTTCTAGCATCAGCATAGCATTACAATAGTATCTCCCAGTAAGGAAAAAACAGGTGATCAGTTAAATGAACTAAATTAAAAAGCAAGAAAGAAACACAATATAAGTTTTAGTCATAAGTTGAACTTGCTGCTAAATAAATTATT